>OX422140.1:291561400-291678347 GCA_949129095.1 Volucella bombylans
ATATGGGAAGTTATCTTTGGGTGACATTTGTTGTGCTGATGCCCTTTTTGATGTTGTTGGTCCCCGTCCCTCGAAGAAAAGGACACTTTATTAGGTTCGGGGTAGGCCTTAGCTTCCTCCTCCTCTTCATCTTTGGCTCGACTACTACTGCTGGTTGGCTTGAACCACTCGATATATCGCCTGTCTTTTCAGCTGGTCCCGCTACTGGCTTAACGGACCGCTCTCCAGAATACATCGCGTGATGTTGTTTCACACTTTTTATTATTTATTTTTAAATTAATTGTTATTCCACTCGGATTCGAACCCACGACCTATGATCTGGCGGGCGAACACACTTCCACTGTGCTAATTGGTAACTATAAAAAGCTCCTCGAATGTCCGTTCTTATTGATTTATTTATTCACAATTCACTCGGATGCCGAAACACGTTAAAACTCCACGGAGATCAATGAACGAATGACTTGTGATCGTATGTGTTGTATTGTGTGTACAGCCGACGAGCAAGCATGCACCGCGCTCGTGCAGATGTGTCTGTCTGTGGTTTCTGTTTTTAACCCTTATCTTCATACATAAAACAACAACAGTTCACAGAGCTGCGCGGTGCGCTCGCTGGCTGAGGAGATTGACAGGTATCTAAAACTAATGGACGAGACCCAACGCAACTACTGATACACTACACCGACAGAAAAGTAGGCTGCCGTCAAGACTAAAAACCTTGTACAGACAGTTTACTGACAGACATAACCCGGAGATCATGACACTGAAGTCGTCGATTAAAAACATCTAAAAACTGCAGAAATTCTGTAAGTTTGTATTGGAACAACAAAATTTATTCATCAAAATTAAACACCAGCAACCCGAATATGTTCCCGCAAATAAATAAAATATTTCGGAGGAAAGATCACTACGACCTTTCGTGTGTTGAAATCGCCAGAACGACGGACAACGAGAACATACTTATAGCAGCAGACATCGATCCAAATGAGGCTGTTGATGATGACAACTACTTTGTGATCGAGGATCCGCATGAGAAGGTAGAGGCTATAGGAGCGACTTTCCAGGAAGTATATAAGGCGAATGACATCATTGGCCCGAACCACGACCGGGAAAACCGAGTCCTTATGCAAAATTTCTACCTTCGAAATGAAATAATGAATTGGAGATTCGAGAGCTCGGGTTTCACCCAGTTCAGTGACGAGAATATGGCAAATAATGTCAGCGAAATGGTACTGCCACCGTTCATTTCGAAAGCAGAGCTCCAAACGATTTTCGAATCGCTTAGAAGTAAGAAATCAGTGGGAAGCGATGAAATACCGAACATTGTGCTTCGTCATCTCCCACTAGAAGCGGTGGACATTTATTCCACCCTGTTTCTTTCTCTCTCTGTCCCATTTTCCTAAAAACTTAACACGTGCTCAGGCATTTTAAGTGTATTAATACCCACTTGAGTGTTAAGTTCTTAAAAAAAAAAAAAAAAAAAAATGAATAATGCACATTATCCAACGCATTGGAAAACAACGGAGGTACACCCCATCCCCAAAAGGGATAAAGACACATCCAATCCGGCGAATCTCCGGTCGATCAGTCTCCTTCTAAACATCAGTAAGGTTTTCGAGAAGGTGATCAATAGAGTCCAGACTAAGTGGGTTGAGGACAAACATATAGTTCCGGATAATCAATTCGGTTTCAAGGCGGGGCATGATGTTATTCATGCTACGTCTAAACTGGTTTCTGATATCCAATGGAACAAAGGCAAGAACAGGTGCACTGGTGCCTGCTTGATTGAGTTGGAAAAGGCCTTCGATACCGTATGGTTAGAGGGACTCTTTTTCAAGTTGTACAGGTTGGGCATTAGTAAACCATTGCTATATACATTCTTTTTGATATGCTCTCCAGTAGGCAGTTCATCGTGAAGGATGGCGATGTGACTTCTGCTGGAACATTTAACATTAAAGACGGTCTGTAACAAGGTGCGGTAATTTCGCCGATCCTGTTCAGCATTTACATAAGTGATCTGATAGGTTCAATTCACCATGCCATAGCGTACGCAGACGACTTAATCGCGTACAGATCAGGTCCAAAGACTGAGGTTATTAATATACTTTTGCAGCGTGACTTCGACAAAATTAAGCGATATTGCGATGACTGGAAGTTGAAAATCAATTTTCAGAAGTCAGAAACCATTTTGTTTAGGACGCCTTTGTCTGGGGCCTCTAGGGATACCAGCAAGAATTGGCGAAAGCTCTCGATCGTGGGGCAGCATGGGCAGCCACTTGTTTGTCGAAATGTAGTCAGATACCTTGGGATCTGGCTAGATCAATATCTGTATTTTAACAAACATATAGATGTTGCTCTGGCCAGAGCCAAAGGTGATTTTGCCCTTACAAAGAGACTGTTTTATAACAGCGAACACGATGCGAGGGTAATGGTTATCTGCTACATGGCCCTTATCAGCCCTATGTTTGTGTTTGGATTTCCCGTGTGGTTAAACGTAAGAGCAAGTTTATTGGAAAAGATTCGGGTGTTTGAGAGGCTTGTCTTCGCTTATACAGAACACCAGAGTCTGAGTACATAAAACTCTATCCTAATGAGGTCTTGTACAATAGGACGAACCTAATAAGAGTAGACAATTTCGTCATTAAGTTGACTCGAAGGCACATTACAAGAGCAATGACCTCATCGAACATCCTGATCTCCGTGGCTTACTACTCTAATTATATGTATCATTAGAGAGTTGGCTTTGACGGCTTCATTCCTCCAGAAGCGTTCCTCTACCTAGATATGAAAGGTCTGATCTAGGACAGATTGGCGGTGCCGCTAATCTTCCACATTGCTCGAACAGCTGCGGACAGGCGACTCAACTACGTCAGAGACGTCGTACATGGCAGTGCGGAGCGTCTCCGGTTCAATAGGTCGGTAGGGAGTCGCGACATAAGGGATGTTGCACGGCAGCACCAACAATTCTGGTGGCTAGATGAGGGAGGGGTAGTTTCGTCGTCGAATTCCTCCAGTAATACATAGCTTCATAGGAAGCAAAGTCGGTCTTCTGCATATTTGATTAGCCGTGGCCGGCTTACATAGTGTTAGGTAGAATTAGGGTAGGTTTAAGAAAAAAAATAAAAAAAAATAAAAAATCACAAAAAAACAAAAAATAAAAAAAATTATATTAGAACATAGGTGGGTAACACGCTCTAAACTGCGGAATAGCATTAGATATTTTAAGTAGGATTAAGTAGGAAAGTTTTAGTTTTAGGTAGTTTATAGTTTAGTTTTAAGTTTTAAATTATAACAAAAGTCCATATACTAAGTTTTTCTACATAAAGTTTATTTTCTTAGTTGCAGTTTTAATAAATGTAAAAACAAAAATAAAAATAGTCTGTAAGAAACGTCAAAAGCCATAGATTAAGTATTATGTTTAACTTAGAGTGCCCGCATGGGTCCAGTAAGATAGAATAAGATTATTTGTAAGTTATTTAATCTAATTTTTAAGCATTTTTTTGTCTAGTTTGTAAGTGTAAATGAAGTTTAAAAATAAAAATGCATATAAAATGAAAAAAAAAATGAAATGAAATGCGCTCGCTGGCTGTGTAGTTGCTTTACCTCATTCGCCGTCGACTCTCGACCGATTTGGATGTTTATTTATGTGACTGAACAATTTTTCTTAGTAAATTTTGTCAGCTTTACTTTTTCAGCGATATAATATTTTGCAGTTTATTTTTCGATAGCAATGGTGACAAGAGGTTATGTATCTGGAGTTTCTTGTTTGTAGGAAAACTAAAAGGAATTACCCTGATCTGAAAATTTTTAAATGTTCATCTAGGGAAAAAAATTAAATTTTTATATAATTTGTGGATGAAGGCATGTGGTTTTAAAAATGAAGTCAAATACTTTGTTTGTGGAGATCATTTTTGTCCCGAGTTTGTATGAAAAAAACATCTTAAGGCGGATTCTGTTCCTTCCTAAAATTTAAATTCTGATTTGGATTCAAACTTGAATTTAGAAGATCTGAAGTCTCCTTTAACTAAACGAAGGAGAACGTTTTTTTTTTTTTTTTTTTATAATTTACGCGCGCCTAAGGGGTTGATACCCTTTTACTGTTGCCTGGGCGCGGGCGGAAAGATAGAAGGAAGAGAAAGGAAAATTGTTTTGTAGTGGTTTGAAACTCAGGTGTGTTTGGTTTCGATATTCGCTCTCCAGGGGGTGGGAGTCCGAACAGGACGGAGAGTTTTTCTTCACTCAGAGTGATTCGAGATTGCTTGAAACTCTTATAACAGCCAAATCTACGTGTCAGTGTTATGCCTTCACACGCAGAATTTTTTTTTGTCTGAGTTCCAATTATACAATGAAAAACTGATTTTGCCATGGGCAGGATTCGAACCTGGACCCTCCGAGTGAGAAGCGTTTGCTACTACCACTACAACACGGCCACCCCCCACGTCGAGCAGTTGCAGCATTTCGTGTGCAAGGTGTGATCAGTTATTGGAAAGATGTGCAAAAGAGGAGAAAAAAAATGCAACTTTAAAAATAATATTGTTAAGTTACACACTTAAATTAAGAAATTTAAAAATAAAACATTATAAAAAAAAACAGAGCGCATACTGCCATAAAAAATTTTAATAAAAATAAATTATCTACGACGCCACATATCGAAAGGCTCAATATTTCAGACCATCCCAAACCATTTTGTAAAATGCTTCTGAAAGAATCAAAGACTACAAAATAAATACAACAGCCACGAAAAATAACTTTCCCAAAATATTTATTATAGATCACAAAGTGCCTATAAATTTTCGAGAGATAGACTTGGCTTTAAACTTCCTCACATTTCCTATTTCTGTAGATGGGCTCCTGTAAAAGGATTACAACCAGGATATGGAAACAATGCTCATTCTTATCTTAAGTCAAAGTTGGCTTTATTAAACCAGAGAGAATGTTGTGATGTCCTGATATTTAATTAAATTAGGATTCGCAAAGAACTCACATATCATATAAAAAATGATTTAATAGATGGTTTCGAAGACCTTGGAGTAGAAAGAAGTAGATTGTTTGCTAATGAAATGTGTGTTTTCATCCTAAATGGTTTGTTTGATAGTTCCAAAAGTGTTTTAAATTATTATGTGTCAACAAACGGTGTGAATGTGGATAACCTAAGCAAAATTATAAAAAACAATTTGAAAATCTGTCAACAACTTGGTCTAAAATTATGTGCTATTGTTTGCGACCAAGGGGCCTGTTAAATACTTAAAATAATAATCTGTATTATTCTACATTGGCAACACTAGTATACTCGTATATTGTTATCGACATATAAATAATGTTATCGATGTTTGACAATTGTCACACATCACATTGTTAATCACATGTAGAGTAAGAGTTTTCTGGCACTTTCTTTTCGAGGCCAACCACCATGTGGGACAGTCGCAAATAAAATAAAAGTTAAGTATTCAAAGATTTGTGCGTTGTATTTAATTTTGTCGAAAACCATAACAACTGGCTACGAGGATGGGATTCATTCCATGCGGAGTGAACTTACCGAAAAATTAGGAAATCAAAAAAAAAATTTACATTAAGTGGAACAACGGAAAAAAAAGGAGAAGACGTGCTTACTGCTGGTTTGGAATTGCCGCTATCACGTGGTAAATTTTTGATTGCTGTTGAAATGACGGGAAATGATAACCCGCTGCCTGTTTCACCCGGTAGTGTTGTGGCTGGAGCAGTACCTGCCTTTGCCGGTGGTGTTCCACCAAATTTCTCTATCGAATTTTTCGATGAGACGAAAAGTAAATTTGAGCGGTGGCTCCAACGTTTGGAAGGAGCATTTGCGATATTCAATATAAAGCACGCGGAGAATAAGTTTAATTATCTACTGCATTACATAGGTCCTAATATATTCGACCTACTTTGTGACGGAATTTCCCCAGCGACACCTGAAAGTCGAACATATGTGGAATTGGTTAAGGTGCTTAAAAAGCATTACAACCCTCAACCCCTGGAAGTAGCTGAATAATATAAATTCCATCACCGCGAACAAGTGGAAGGAGAATCAGTCCGTTATTACGTTGCTACCTTACGAAAAATGGCTATTCACTGTAATTTTGGAGCTTATTTAATGACTGCCCTGCGAAACCAACTTGTCTGTGGTATAAGGGACAAGCGAATTAAAGATCGGTTACTGGAGACGAAGGGTCTTACATTTGAGAAGGCAGTGGAGACTGCTACAAGTTTAGAGATAACGCAGCGCAACTCAATTCAACTCAACGAGACAACGATCTATAAAACTTCAATACATGCGGTCAATTCACAAAGAAAGGAATGGGATAACAGAAAAGCTAAAACAAGAATCCGGAATATTCAGGAAAACAATAACAACAACAACATATACCGGTCGCAGAAACCACAGGTTAAGAGTCAGGAGAGTAAATTCAAAAATCAGAGACAAGTAAAATGTTTTCGTTGCGCCGGCCCCCATCTTGCTAATGTACGAGTATGTTTCCACAGAAGTACTGTGTGTAATTTTTGTAAAGTGCGTGGTCATCTTGCCAAAGTATGCTTAAAGAAACGGCCAACAAATAAAAATCAAGATGTAAACTATTTGGAAAATGACCACGAACTGTGCGAAGAGGAACCTATCATTTATATAAACACTTTAAATGCTAAAAGTGAGTTTTCAGAAAAATTATGGATAGATGTACGAGGGGCGTTCATCATATTCTCGGTATCAGGGTGAAGCTGTGGTTGTATATATAAATTATATAATATAATACTATTATTTTAGTGCATTCATGTAAAATTTCATATAAATATGATTATTAATTCGCGTTTTATCTCTATTTAAACAGAATCATAATAGCAACTGAGATGATGATGGTGAAAATTGAGCATCGCGCTGTAATTAAATTTCTCACTAAGCAAGGAAAAAGTCAAAAAACTATTATGAAGAGATGGTGGCTGTTTACCAGGGTTCCGCACCTTCATTGTCAACTGTGCAAAAGTGGTCAAGTGAGTTCAAGAGAGGCAGAGAGAGCATTGAAGACGACCCCCGCTCCGGCGCCCCGGCTACTGCTTGTACGGGAGAAAGCATCAAAGAAGTCGAAAAACTTGTTCTTGAGGATGCCCGAATAAAGGTGAAAATGATGGCAGAGATCACCAAGCTTTCAATTGGTACCATTCACACCATTCTTCATGACCATCTTAACCTTTCAAAGGTCAGTGCAAGGTGGGTGCCACGAATGCTCACAGCGCCTCAGAAAAAAGTGAGAATCGCATGCTGTAGAGAGCTTTTGGAGATGTGTAGTGAGAATGCGGACGGTGTTATGGATCGAATTGTTACTGGGGACGAAACATGGGTCCACCACTATGACCCTGAAAGCAAACAAGAGTCCATGCAGTGGCATACAAAAGGAACAGACCCCCCGAAGAAGTTCAAAGTCACTCCGTCTGCCGGGAAGCTCATGGCCACAGTTTTTTGGGACTTAAAGGGAATCTTGCTCATAGAGTACAAAAATAAAGGTGAAACCATCAACGCCACATCCTACGCTTCCACTTTGCATAATTTGCGGGAGGAAATTAAAAAGAAAAGACGGGGTAAACTCGCAGCGGGTGTGTTGCTTCTTCATGACAACGCTCCTGTTCACACGGCGCGAGTTTCCAAGGCTGCTGCGCGAGATTGTGGTTTCGAAGAAATCCAACACCCACCCTATAGTCCAGACCTTGCCCCTAGTGATTATTTCCTGTTTGCGGATTTGAAAAAATGTCTTCGTGGAAAAAGATTTTCGGATGATGAAGAATTCAAGTCGGCAATAAATGGGTATTTTGCAGAGAAAGAGGACATTTATTTTTTTGAGGGTTTAAAAAAGCTTATCTCAAGATGTAACAAATGCATTGATATTAGGAGAGATTATATTGAAAAATAAAAACAATTTAAATTGAATTCGCATTTTTCCTTCATATCGATACCTAGAATATATTGAACGCCCCTCGTATATATAGAAAATAAATTAATTAAAATTGAAATACGAGTAGATAGCGGGGCCGGCGTCTCGGTAATGAATTATAATGGATTTCTTAAAAATTTTAACCATTTGCCAATTAAACGTTCTACAATAAAATTAAGTACCTACAATAATTCGTTTTTAAGTGTTTTAGGTGTTGCGGAGGTTGTTGTTGCTCCTCAGAACATAAATGCGAATAAAAGGAGATTACAGTTGTACATCGTGGATTCAGATAAGCATGCACTATTTGGAAGGGAATGGTTATTTGCATTTGATGGTTTGCCAATTACTGAGATCTTCAAAAGGAAAGGCGATATAAGTGAAAATTGTAACCAGGTAAATGTTATTTCAAATTCTAAATTGCAAACTTTTTCAAATGTCTCAAATGTTCCACCTGAATTGCCAGTACTTTTAAGGAAATATAGTATATTGTTTGGTAATGATGTAGGGGAGATAAAAGGGGAACCTGTTTCGATCGAGTTAATGCATAACGCAAAACCAATTTTTATTAAGCATCGACCGGTACCATTCGCGCTTCGGGACCCTATTAAAAAAGAAATTGAATGTTTAGTAGCGCAGGGTATTCTTAAAAACGATTGGGCATCCCCAATCGTCCCAATCGAAAAAGCAAACGGCAGAATACGCCTTTGTGGAGATTTTAGAATAACTTTAAATAAGTTGATGGTTGCAATCGAGCATCCGCTTCCCACAATAGATGAACTTTTTCACGCGATGAATGGGGGAAAATATTTTTCGAAGGTGGACCTTCGTCGTGCTTATTTGAAATGGAAAGTAAAAGATGAGGATCAAGAGAAATTGACTTTATCAACATTTTTAGGTCTTTTTAAATGTACTCGGCTTTGGTATGGTCTCAGCTGTGCGCCTGCAAAATGGCAGAAAAAAATTGAAGAAATTTTAGCTGGCATCGAAGGTGTAGGAGTTTTTATTGATGACATATGTGTCACAGGCCCTGATTACAAAACACATCTATCTAGATTGGAAGCAGTATTTGCTAGGTTAAGCTCATTTGGGTTGCGAATTAATTCCAAAAATTCAGAATATTTTAAGAAGTCGCTCGAATACTGTGGGTTTAGGATCGATAGGTACGGGATCCATAAAACAGCAGGTAAGACAGATGCAATTCTAAAAGCTCCACGCCCTACAAATGTTTCTGAGGTCCGGTCCTTGCTGGGGTTAGTAAATTATTATGGTAGATTTTTCCAAAACCTTTCTGATGTACTAGAGCCATTACATTTACTTCTGAGGAAAAATAATCATTTCAATTGGACTCAGGAATGCGAGAATGCATTTTGCGCTATTAAGAAAGAAATAGTTTCAGATAGGTTTCTAGTTCATTATGAAAGGGATAAACCCTTGTGCTTATCAACAGATGCCTCGCCAGTAGGGGTTGGAGCAGTCTCGTCTCATGTTTACCCAGATGGCTGTGAGAGACCAATCCAATTTGCTTCACAGACACTTACAGAATCACAACGTAAGTGGTCGCAAATAGACAAGGAGGCTTACGCAATCATTTACGGTGTTAAGAAATTCTACCAATTTTTGTTTGAACGTCATTTCATACTTTATACGGACCATAAACCACTGGTCCAAATATTTTCTCCTGATAAAAGTTTGCCGCATATGTTTGCCACGCGTATGCAACATTATGCAATTTATCTACAAGGTTTTAATTATAAAATAAAGTACAAACGTTCCGAGCAAAATGTAAATGCAGACGCAATGTCCAGACTACCTATCCCGACAACAAATATTGTGAAGTTTGAGGAATCTGATTTGTTTGAATTAAACCAAATAGAAACAATGCCGATCACTGCAAAACACATTGCGAAGGAAACGTCCAAGGACCCGGTTTTTAGAAAGTTGCTAAAAGGTATTCAGGAAGGTACAAAATTACAGGCTAGTTTTCGATTTGGTATAAACCAAGAGGAATTTTCCATTCAGAGGGGTTGTATAATGAGGGGTTACGTGTGGTTATCCCCACAAAATTTAAAAAAATGGTTCCTGAAGATCTGCACGCATCTCATTTTGGTGTAACCAGAATGAAGGAGTTAGCTCGTAGTTTTTGCTGGTGGCCCAAAATGGATCAGCAGATTGAAGAATATGTTCGTAATTGTACAAATTGTTTTAGGTTTCGGAATAATCCTCAAAAAGTCGAGGCCCATCATTGGTGCTATCCATCAAACCCCTGGGAATGAGTCCATTTGGGTTTTGCAGGTCCGTTTATGGGGGTATATTTCTTATTGCTAGTGGATTCAAGTGGCCGGAAATACACATATTAAAAAGCATAACTACGGACACAACCCTCCCGATACTACGAAAAATATTTGCTACCTTTGGGGTGCCAAAGGTCATTTGTTCTGATAATGGTACCCAATTTACCAATATAAAATTTAAACAATTTTGTAATTCGAATAATATTGTGCATAAACGTACTGCACCTTACGATCCTGCTACGAATGGCCAAGCAGAGCGCTATGTTCAAACGCTGAAAAATAAATTACGATGTTTAAATAATAAAAACGAAGATTTAGAAATAAAATTAAATAATATCCCTGTGCAATATCCAATAACACCTCATCCTGTTACAAAAAAGTCACCATCTGAAATTTTGTTTAAATACTCTATTCGCACGAAATTTTCAATGTTGTTACCAGACAGGGAGACAGAAGAGAAAACTTTTAACAATAACAGTAAAGCTAGGAAATTTTCGAAGGGGGAAAAAGTTCGGTTAGAAAGTATATTGGCAAAGACAAATGGAACTTTGGAGAAGTTTGTGAAAAACCCGGATTGTTGCACTATAACATTAAGCTTGATAATGGGATAACGGCCCATAGACATGTCGATCAAATGTCAGTCGTCGACGAGCTTTTGCCCACGCTTGACTTTATTAACCGGCCAATGTTGCGCATCCTTAGTTAAATAGAAAAAATTCCGAAACGCGGTAGATCACCGAAATCCGAGGGCATTTCTAATCCCTCGGTTAAAAAACCTCGTAATATGGGAAAAAATTCGGGGAAAAGGGACTCGAGGCATAATTACTGGAGTCCCTTGCAGTGTTTTGATAGTGATGAAATGGACGACGTAATAATCTCACCGACTGCTAATAAAAAAGTGTATGTTCCTCCAATCAAATTATTGCAAAAAACGAGTGAGTTTGTGCATAATCTGATGAGATCTTTAAACATCTCCACATATTCAGTTAAACAAATTTCTATCGGCATAAAAATTCTTTGCGAAACTGTGGATTCGTACAACTCGGTTCTTCGTTCTCTTAAAGAAAAAAACTGTCAATTTTTTACACACGATGGAAAGAATGAAAAAGCCTTCAAAGTTGTTTTGTTTGGACTCGATAATATGGATGTGGATTTGCTTAAAAGCGAATTGATTGAACGCGGACTAAAGTGCATCGAAATCAAAAAAAATATAAAGAAATACGAGAGGTACATAGACACGTTCTATCTTATTTCTCTAGAAAATGGTTCGGTGAAATTAAACGACCTAAAAAAGAATTTTCGATCAATTTTTCACACACAAGTCAGTTGGAACTTTCAAAGAAAAATGAAAGGGAAACTGACACAATGCCACAACTGTCAGATGTTCGGACACGGCGAGCGCCACTGCCATATAAAAACGTATTGTGGAATTTGTGCGGGTTCACATAAGACTGCCGATTGCAACAATAGTGCAATTATTAAATGTGCTAACTGCAACGGTGATCATGAAGCAAGTGATTCATCTTGCCTAAGTAGAGCTAAATACTTAGAGCTTAAAAGCAACATGGTAAATCGGAGAAATGAATCTCGCTCGGGCTTAAAAAAAGCTTTTTCCCACGTGAAAGCTCCCACTGCTGCACCAGTTCATAATGTACATATTGATTTGCAATCAATGACGGATTTCCCATCTCTTTCACTCAGGAAACAAACGATCGAGAAAAACAACCATCATGCAGACTTCAATAGCTGCGTCCAGCCAACAACCACTTGGGGAAATGAACAACAGCAATCAACATGGGGTAAATGCAACAACGATCTTTTTTCTATGGAGGAATTAAATTTATTAGTTATGGAAATGATAACCAAGTTAGCTTCTTGTAAGACAAAAGTAGATCAATTTAATGCCATCACGCAATTAGCTACTAAATTCTTGTACTCCAATGTTAAGTAATGTAATAGATAATAATTTAAACATTGTAACATGGAATGCCAGAGGTATTTCTAATAAACATGTTGAGTTTATAAATTTTTTAAATAATAATAGAATAGATATTGCACTAATAACTGAAACTTGGTTAACATCTGGAATTAATATTTCAACTTCTGCTTTTAAATGTTATCGTATAGATAGAAATAATAGAAGAGGTGGAGGTGTAGCAATTCTGTTAAGGAGATCGATTCAACATGAGCCTTTGCAATGCATTCAAACTCAGTTTGTCGAAAATATAGGTGTAGAGGTAAAGCTGCGAAACGGCCAGGCAATTAAAATTTTCTGTGTATACTTTCCAGGCAAGGTATCCACAAATGCAAACCAAGTAATACTCAGGTCAGATTTAAGAAAACTATTCACTATGAGTGGTGAGTTTCTAATTGGCGGTGATCTGAATTGTAGGCATAGAGATTGGGGTTGCACAAGAGCAAATTCTTGGGGCAACGTTTTATCTAGTCTGTCTGCAATGTTGCCAATTTGTGTTTTATTTCCGTCTAGTCCTACGTATTTTCCAGCTGGTTCTCGTGGTTTTCCATCTGTTCTTGACCTGTTTATAACTAATATATCTAGTCAAATTTCTCAACCTATATCGATTCATGATCTGTCATCAGATCACAATCCAGTTATTTGTCGAATTCCTAGATCTGGAGAGAAAAAAGTGCAATATTTTTTAGATATGAAAAACGCAGATTGGTAAATTTTTCGGTCCGAACTGAAAACAAAACTTTAAAATTTGCCAACTACGCTAGAAGGTATATCTACATCACAAGATGTTGATAACATTATCAGTACGTTTTCTGAGCATATATTAAACTCTGCGTGCCGCAGTATCCCAAAAAAAGAAAGAAAACATAATTGTATTAAACTTCCAAATCACGTCATTGAACTTATTAAAATAAGAAATAAACATAGAAGAAACTGGCAGAGGTATAGGCAGACAATCTCTCACACCATGGTTAAATATTTCAATAAGTTAATCGCAAAGTTAATACAAAATAAACGAAATGAAGTGTGGAATACTAAGTTGAATTCCCTTGACAAAGATTCCAAACCTTTTTGGTATATTGTCAGGATTGTCAAAAGCAAAAATAAACAAATTCCAATTCTTAAAGATAATTTTACCACATACTACACGGATAATGACAAAGCTAGCTTATTCAGCCAAACTTTTGCCAAAAATCACACTGTTTCGGATAACTTAGGGGATGTGGATACAATTAAAGTAGTAAGCGATTCCTTGGAGGCATTTAATCTTATCGATGTTGAAACTCCAGTAAATGCGTTCATTAATGAGAACACAATAAAGAACTACATAAAAAACTTAGTGACTAGGAAAACACCTGGCCTGGATAATATCAAAAATTGTTATCTGAAACATCTACCTAAAATTGGAATTGAATATTTGACATTTATAATAAATGTATGCCTTAAAATTCAATGCTTTCCTACTGTCTGGAAAATAGCTAAAGTAGTTCCAATTCCGAAAGCAGGAAAACCAACCGACACCCCGGAAAGCTACAGGCCAATTAGCCTGCTTAGCAGCCTGAGCAAGATTTTCGAAAAAGTTATCAAGGACAAGCTGCTAAGTATTATTGATGTACACAAAATAATTCCAAAAGAACAATTTGGGTTTAGACGATTTCACAGTACCAGCCATCAAGTACTTCGAATCACCAATTTTATCAGGAAAAATCGACGTGTAGGAAAGTCGACGGGCATGCTACTCCTCGATATAGAGAAAGCATTTGACTCCGTCTGGCACAATGGACTTGTATTCAAAATGCTTAACTCCTCCCTTTTTGTGCAAAGTTATTCAAAGTTTCTTGTCAAACCGTAATTTTAAAGTGCTTGTGAATAATAGCTCGTCTAGTTTGCTCGGTGTGCCCGCTGGTGTCCCCCAAGGCTCTGTCCTAGGACCACTCCTATATAATTTATATACATCCGACTTCCCAGATCTACCAGGATGTGAATTTGCAACATATGCTGATGATACAGCGATACTTTCGTCGCATATGTTCAGTCTAAACATTGAGACGAATCTTAAATATGCGGCCGAAGTATTTAGTGATTATTGCAAAAAATGGAAACTCAAATTGAATGCGGGAAAAATACAAGCTATCTTTTTCTCTAGAAAAAGAAAACATTGTTTCCTCCCATCTGAACGAATTATAGTCATCAGGCAGCCGATAGTCTGGGAAAACACAGTTAGATATCTGGGTATACATCTTGATAAGAGATTGACATTTCAGGAGCATATAAGCAAAACTTTGCACAAAATTAGCATTGCTATAAAAATGTTATACCCATTTATAAACAGAAAGTCTCTCTTATCAGACCAAAATAAAATAATTATACATAAAGTCATTTTTCAAGCACTCCTGCTTTATGGTTGACCTGTGTGGGGAAAATGTGCCAAGTGTCATATTAAAAAATTACAGATTCAGCAAAATAAACTGCTAAAAATGATGCTAAACTTACCTTGGTACTATTCTACCTCTAAATTGCATTGGCATGCCAGTGTTGAATTGATCTCTGACAGAATAGAAAGGCTAACTAACTCTTTTCTTATGAGATGTAGTATACCTGGAAATCCCCTCGTTAATGAGTTAAATGCCACATAGCTTAAGTTGAAATACAAAACAGAATCGCGCTTAGTAAATCGTTATTTATTTATTTGTTATATTATTTTCTTATCTATTTGCAATCTTGTTGTTAATATATAAATACTCGTATATAGCTATCTATTCATTTATTTTCCTGTTTTTTGTTAGCTTGTTTATCTCTCTATTACATTTTGTTATTTATTTATTTATTTATTTATTAATTTATTTATTTAATTACTTATACACATATACTTATTTATTTATTACCTATTTATTATTCTATTTGTTTATTTATATATTTATTTTATTTATTTATTTATTTATTTAATTTTTTTTTTTCTCTTCTAAGAGGGTTTTTAATCGTTATTTTCCCTTTAAAAATATTCAAAAATACAAAAAAGTTCGTAAACAATATTGTAAAGTTTTTTCTCAGTTGAAAGATATATTAAATATCATATCTCTGTATGTAAATTGTGTGGTGGCAAACCTTGTACAAATTTTACAAACGAAATAAATATCTATCTATCTATCGATCAAATGTTGCATGCAGGTAAGCAAATGTCCGACTGTAGATCTCCGAGTGCAGTTCCAGAGGAGCAACAACACCTCCCTGAACCGTCAAACACATCAGATATTAGTACAGATAATGTTTTAGCAAAAGAAGAAAAAACAGATAGAACTATTTTTGAAAATAAAGGAAATATTATTCGTAAAAGTAATAGAAGCAGAAAACCTGTGGGCAGGTTGACATACACATAAAAGAAAAGTGTTTCAGTTTTCAATGCATTTTATTTTCTTACTAATTAACTCTTACATACTAACAAAAAATGCTTAAATACTAGCTTACAATTACTTAACAATCTTATACTAACTTACTTGCCCCACACAGGCACTCTAAGCTACTCTAAATTCTTATATCTATGTCTTTCGACTTTATTAACATTTCATTTAGAATTATTTATACTTAAGGCTAAGAAAAAAAATCGTTAACAAGAAACTTAGCATATGGACATTTTGTTTTTTATTTTCTATAAAACTTAATATCTAACTTAAAATAAACCTTAGTCTACCTAACCTACATACACAATACAACATACACACAATAGACAATATACACAATAATATACATATATTAGTATATACCATTGTATATATCAACATATGTATATGTTTCCTAAATGCTAACCTAAACCTATGCAAGCTGGCCATCGCTATTTATAGAGCAAATAGTTGGGTCAGCTCTGCCTCATTAGTGAGGCTGATCCATAATTGACGGAAACGACGACGAAACATCTTCTCCATCATTCAACCACCAGAAATGCTGGTGCTGCCGAACGACATCCCTCTTATCGCGATTCCCCACCGCCCTACTGAACCTGAGACGATCCACACTGCCGTGTGCGACGTCTCTGTTGTAGTTGAGTCGCCTGTCCCCAGCTGTCCGAGCGACATGAAAGATTGACGGCACCGCTGATCTAACCTGGATCAACCCTATCTGATCCAAGTAGAGGAATGCTTCCGGTGGAACGAAGCAGTCAGAGCGCACACTCTCGTGGTAAAGATATTTGGGGTAGTAAGCCCCAGATATCAGGTTGTTCGTCGAGGTCATTGCTCTTGCAATGTGCCTTCGAGTCAGCTTAATTACGAAGTGGTCCACTCGTATTAGGTTCGCCCTGTTGTAAAGGACCTCATTAGGATAAAATTTCTTGTACTCCGACTCTGGTGTTCTGTACAAGCGAAGACAAGCCCTAAGGCAAGCCCTTTCAAACACCCGAATCTTTTCCATTAAGCTTGCTGGTACATTGAACCACACGGGACAACCAAATACCAGCATGGGCCTAATAAGGGCCATGTAGCAGATTACCTTTACCCTCGCATGGAGTTGGCTGCTATAAAACAGTCTCTTTGTAAGGGCAAAAGCACCTTTAGCTCTGGCCAGAGCAGCATCTACATTTTTGCCAAAATACAGAAACTGATCTAGCCAGATTCCAAGGTATCTGACTACATTTCGACAGGCAAGAGGCTGTCCGTGCTGTCCAATGATTGAGAACTTTCGCCAATTTTTTCTGGTATCCCTAGAGGCTCCAGACAACGGCGTCCTAAAGAGAATGGTTTCCGACTTCTGAAAGTTGATTTTCAACTTCCAGTCATCGCAAAATCGTCTTATCTTATCGAAGTCATGCTGTAAGAGAGTATTAATAACCTCGATTTTTGGACCTGTTCTGTACGCTACCAAATCGTCTGCGTACGCAATAGTATGGGGAAGTGAACCTATCAAGTCGCTTGTAAAAATGTTGAATAGGATCTGCGAATTGACCGCGCCTTGCTGAAGACCATTTTTAATTTGAAATATTCCAACAGAAGTCACATCACCATTCTTCACGATGAACTGTCTGTTGGTTAGCATATTATAAAGAATGTACAAGAGTGGTTTACTGATCCCCAGCCTAGTCAGCTTATAGAAAAGACCCTCTAACCATACGGTGTCGAAGGCCTTCTTCAAGTCAACAAGGCAGGCACCAGTGCACTGTTTCTTGCCTTTGTTCCATTGGATATCGGACGCCAGTTTAGACGCGGCATGTGAGATATCATGTCCCGCCTTAAAACCGAATTGATTATCCGGAACTATATGTTTGTCCTCAACCCACCTAGACAGAGCTCTATTGATTACCTTTTCAAAAACCTTACTGATATTCGGAAGGAGACTTATCGACCGGAGATTCGCCGGATTGGATATATCCTTTCCCTTTTTGGGGATAGGTTGAACCACCGCCGTTTTCCAATGCGCTGCATAATGTGCATTATTCATTGCATTATTAAACAGGGTGGTGTAGATGTCCACCGCTTCTAGAGGAAGATGTCGAAGCACGATGTTCGGAATACCATCGGTCCCCACTGATTTCTTAACTCTGATTGTGTCGAAGATCTCATAGAGTCCTTCCTTCGAAATGAACGGGGGTAGGTCACCCTCTCTGGCAATGACATTATTTGCCATATTTTCGTCGGTAAACCGGGCGAAACCAGAGCCTTCGGATCGCCAATTCGCCATTTCATTTCGAATGTAGCAGTTGTGCAACAAAAAGCGATTGTCCAGGTCATAATTAGGGCCAATGATATCAATGGCCTTGTATACTTCCTGGAAAGTCGCCCCTATGGCCTCAACCTTCTCCTGTGGATCCTCGATCACAAAGAAGTCGTCATCATCAGCGGCCTCATTTGGATCAATACTTGCTATTGTCAGTAACCGTTCGTTGTCTGTTGTCCGGGCTATTTTAAGACACTGAAGGTCGTTTTGTTTTTTTCTCCGAAATAGTTTATTGATTTGCGGAAACGTGTTCGGGTTGCTGGTGTTTACAGCCCGAACCTTGTTGTTCCAATATGAGCTTACAGCAATTCTGTAATTTTCGTTTATTAACTTTTGCACATTTTTAATCGACGACTTCAGCGTCCTAATCTCCGAATCTTGTCTGTCAGTTAACTGTCTGTACAAGTTTTTGAGTCTTGACAGAAGTCTACTTTTCTGTCGGTGCATTGCGTCAATACTAGGATTGCGGAACAGGTCTTCGTTAGTCGTACGTCGATACCGCGGTATTGTAGTGTCCATAGTTTGTTTAATTGTCTCGTCCATCTGTTTTAGGTAATTGTCGATCTCCTCGTTTGACAAATTCCTATTGGAAGAATATCTTTGGACAAACTCCTCCAATTCCGCAATTTCGTTAGGAACTGTAATTTCGGTGCTAAAACCGCAATGGTCGCTGTCATACACGAATGTGTGCAGACAGTTTAGCGTTTGTAAATTCGTACCTGTCAGTCGTATGCGTTCGTCGTACAGCAGTAGATCCAAATAAGACCCGCCTCTGGGAAACGACGGATTATCCGTCGCTTTAAGGCCGAGTTTGTACATGACTTCGTGCTGACCCCACCAATCGAGTAGTAGGTTCCCTCTAGTATTTGGCAAATTATTTCCCCAACCTCTGTGTCTAGCGGTGAAATCCCCGCCGATTATAAAATAATTCTCCCCCGATTCCAGCCTCAGAAGTCGAAAAAGCCTGTCGAGCTCTGTAATGAATAGGGTGGATTGTGAAGCCTCAGGTGCATAAACAGAGGCCAAGTACAGCCGCTTTCCACTGCGGAGCGGGATGTAAACGACGACTGCCTCCAACACCCGGAACCTGTGCAACACGCCCTTGTACACTCTGTGAAATTTTATACCTTCTTTAATGAAGATCGCGACACCGCCTCCACGTTTGGATCTGGGCCGGTTTCTTCTTCTAACGATATAATTATTGTACTCCAGTTTGTGCTTATCGGTTAGCTTAGTTTCGCTAGCGAAAAGCACATCAGGAGTTTGGTCTTATAGCAATTTAAACATTGCGGCTCTTCGTTCAATCCTAATCAGTGAATTAACATTCACCGCAAGGACCTTCAAAGTTTGCTCCACCATGTGCGTACCCATTACGACATGTGTTGCGTTAGGCCCGGCAGCAGCGCGTAGATTTGGTCCACCCGCTTGGCCTGTTCTTGAACCTGCTTTTGCAGCTGAGCCAACTGCCCTTGGATTGCGAGCAAGATGGCCAGCATGTTAGGTGCAGCTTCCGTTGTTCTCGGCGTTGGCTTTCAGTTTTGCTTTCTCAATGTCAGCGAACTTAGGACAACCCCGATAATTTGCGGTGTGTCCCACGTTTCCACATAACACGCACGAGAGCTGCGTCCTATCGGATGCTCCGTCAACACCCAGAGGACATTCTTCGGAACTGTGGTTCTTAGCGCACTTCACGCATCGAGGCTGCATTTGGCAGTTCGACGCGGCGTGTCCGAACCTCTGGCAGCGAACGCATTGTATAACGCCTTCGCTCCGTTTTAGTTTTTCCCAGTGAACCACCTGTTAGTCTAGGACATTGATACTCCTTAGACTATCCAGACGGCTTTCGGGACTGAGTTGCACCAGGAAGAACGGCAGACTCCGTTTCTCCCGCCTAGCTCTAGCTGTGGTAAATGGCTTTACCCCTACAAACTTGAGTCCTTCGCGCTCCTTCTCTTTGAGCAGTGCCAGGATCTCCTCAGGATCAGAAGACGGTTCTAACCCCTTCAGCAGCATAGATTGCCGCTTTTCACACTTCGGTGTGAATGAGAAGTGCTCCGTCGTCGTTTCCTTTAGGAACTCTTTCACTTTCGCGTAGCCCTCCACTGTATTACAGTGGATGGCATGGCGATCGTTCCCCAATGTCTTTATATTAAAATTATTCCCAATGACCAACTTACACAGGTCCTTGGTTTCATTTACCTCTAATTTGTAGGTGTTGATAGGAGGCACCTTCTCCTTCTTCTTCTGTTGCTGCTGCTGCGGTTGCTGCTGCTGCTGCTGTTTTTTCAGCTGCTGTGTTTTCAGCTTTTTTTGTTTTTGCAGCTGTTGATGTTTCTGCTGCTGCTGTATTGTTTGATGCAGTTGTTGCTTCTGCTGCTGCTGGCTTTGTTGTTGCTGCTGTTGTTGTTGTAGCATTTGTTGTTGGGAGCTTTCTACTTTTGATTGCTCCCTCTGCCTGCGCGCAGTTTGTTTCTGCTTAATTGCAAGCACTTTTTCTTCCAGCTTTAAGATACTGCTGGTAATATTGTTTATTTCTTCATCTTCGTCTTCCGACTCAGATGAAGCTAGAGAGGCAAAGTTGTTATTGCCCCCCTCATACTGGACCACAACTTTATCGCCATTCAATTCACTTATTTTTTTTTTCTTAAATTAGGAGGGGTTCTCAACCTACTCCTTCTTTTGATGGCTTTCGCCATGGCACCAGCAACCGTAATGTTGCCTTTTATAGGTCCTGTTATGGGAAGAGCGGAACGCTCTCCACCACCCATCACGTGATATCTTTCTTTTCACCTTTTGTTTTTGTTTTCAATAAACACAATTTGCAAGATGAAAAAAAAAATAAAATAGAGTTCACAACTTAGCCCAGGATTCGAACCCGTGTCCACAACCACGATACGATGGCAGACGCCGTTAACCACCGAGCTAACGAGTAAGTTTACGAAAGTGGAACTAATGTCGTATAGCAACTGAATCACAATTTTTATTTTATTTTAGAAAAGGCCGAAACACGTCTTTTCTCTACCGAGATCTGCGAAAGACTGATAAAAGAAAAGTGTTTTCAATTAGGCATGGGTATACCAAATGATATTATGTTAGATTGATTTTGAATTTGAATGAATTAATTATTACTGAAGTTGTATTTTATTTTATTTTATTTTATTTTATTTTTGTATATTGTATTTTCTTGAGGGGGGAAAAATGTTAAATACTTAAAATAATAATCTGTATTATTCTACATTGACAACACTAGTATACTCTTATATTGTTATCGACATATTAATAATGTTATCGATGTTTGACAATTGTCACACATCACTTTGTTAATCACTTGTAGAGTAAGAGTTTTCTGGCACTTTCTTTTCGAGGCCAACCACAATGTGGGACAGTCGCAAATAAAATAAAAGTTAAGTATTCAAAGATTTGTGCGTTGTATTTAATTTTGTCGAAAACCATAACAGGGCCAATAATAGAAAAGCAATGCAATAAAATGTTAGGTGTTTCTGAAGAAAACCCATTTATAGTTTTTAATGATGAAAAAATATTTTGTTTTTATGATTTCCCTCATTTGTTAAAATCACTTTGTAATGTTCTATTGAAATCAGATCTACAAACTCCAGATGGTAAAGTGTCTTTTGATGTTATCAGAGAAATATACAGTTTGGAAGTTGACAACGTAGGTAAGACATGTTAAAAATTTAGAAGTTTTAAGGCGGGGAGTACAGCTAGCGAATCCAGCTTATAATGAGTTGAAACAATTTTTGTCTTACTTAAAAGATACTCGTATACAAAAATCAGTTAAAATTCCAAGAAACATTTGTTTAACAGGAATGGAACAAACTATAAACGGATTCTTATTACTTTGTCATGATACAAACAATGGCGTATATAAGAACGTGGATAATTTACTAACAAAAAGAATTCATCAAGACGTCATCCTGGAACACATGGAGCATGGAGCACCATGACGTCACGGGTCAATGGCCTTGAGGTGGGTAAGTGTGTCAGTGTGGTTTTTGTGGTTTTGCGGTGTGTTTTTTTTTGTGGTTTTGCAGTGTATTTTTTTGTGGTTTTGTAAGTGTGTGGTTGGTGACAAGAGTAAAATATGATAAGGCATGCGTGATCGTGTTGTGAGAAATGTGATAGTGCATGTACGTTGTTGGTGCGGGGATTCCTGGTACCAGGTTGCATTCGTGCGGGATTCCTGGAATCAGATTGCAGGTTACCAGATTGCAGACGTGCGGGGATTCCTGGAACCAGATTACAGGTTACCAGATTGCAGGCTATCAGATTGCAGGTTGCCAGGTTACCAGATTGCAGGTTACCAGGTTGCCAGATTGCAGGTTGTCGGATATGGGATCGTTGGTATCAGATTGGAGGGTTCATGGTACCAGACTCCTGGTGTAGTCAAAGTAATGTTTTTTTGCGGTTTTGGAAGTGTGCTGTGCCATGAGGAGTGCGTGATAAGGCATGTGATTGTTGTTGTTGTTGTTGGTTGAAGTAAAAATTTCGGGTATTTCTGTGTGGTCACATAAGAATAAACACAAAAAGACTTGTATTTGGGGGTCATTGTCGTAGGTCGGGGCTGATTCTCGTATTGTGGTTTTTGCACTGTTTTATTGGAATGTGTATTTCGAGTCATTGTTCTGTAGTACATTGGTGGTGATAAGATTTTTTGTTTTTCATAGGTTGGTTGGTTTTCTTTCAAGGCCATATATTATACAGGCGCGCCTTAAATTAGAATATGAAAATAGATATCAGTATCCGATGGTTTTTTTTTTTTTTTGCGGTTTTGGAAGTGTGCTGTGACATGAGGAGTGTGTGATAAGGCATGTGATTGTAGTTGTTGTTGGTTGAAGGAAGATTTCCGGTATTTCTGTGCGGTCACATAAGAATAAACATAAAAAGACTTGTATTTGGGGGTCATTGTCGTAGGTCGGGGCTGGTTCTCGTATTGTGGTTTTTGCACTGTTTTATTGGAATGTGTATTTCGAGTCATTGCTCTGTAGTACAATTTTTTGTTTTTCGTAGGTTGGTTGGTTTTCTTTCAAGGCCATATATTACCATATATTATACAGGCACCTTAAATTAGAATATGAAAATAGATATCAGTATCCGATGGTTTTTTTTTTTTTTTTGAATGTGAATTTCGGTTCATTTTTTTTTTTTTGCTATTTAAAGGAGTGTATTACCAGAAACACTTTCAATTGAAAACGTGCATTGGTCGTATAAACTGCTAGTTCATTTAAATTAAACTCTAAAGTTTGTGTGTGCTAAATCAAAGAAAAAAAAACAATGAAAGAATTTATTTGTGAATTTTGTGGAAAGGATTTTTCCTTAAATAGAAATTTAAGAAGACATGTTGTTAGTGTGCATGGTGATAAACAACAATGTAATATTTGCTTAAAAACTTTAAGCAGAAGTGATACACTTTTAAACCACATGATTACTCGGACGTGTCACGATGTTCGTTCTGATATGACTCATTCTATGTATAAAAAGGATTCGGACGTCAACCAAAGTTGTTTGAAGATATTTTGCAAAATTTCTGATGTCGTGTAAGATAGTGTAAGATAGAGGTGCAAAAAAGTCATTGGTATGCTCATATCCGAACAAATTTGCACAAGAAGAATAGTGCAAGTCCATGTGAAACATGTGATGAATTGAAAGTTGTTAAAAACGTTTTTAATAATCGGATCCAGACATTTATATATGAAAACAAAAATGAGAATATTATTGATCCTCATAGATTTTTTAATGATTCGAGGAACAGGATTTGTAAAAATTTAAAAAGACTTTTGGATATACACTCAAACTTTAAATTTAACATGGAACTTTTTGCTGAGTATATGAAATTAAATAAATGCGAAGAAGGAGAAGAAGAAGAAATGGTGACATCTATTAAATCTTTCCAATCTAAAATGTTCCTCTCTTAAAGTGCGGACGGGATGCAAATAGATAAATTGTATAATGAAATGTATTTGAACATTAATACGAAAATGGAAGAGTTCTAAGAGCGTGATAGTGGGTGGACATTAATAAGAATCATACATATCGAAATAAATGTGAACGAGTACAGGCCAATAAGAGGTTCACAATATATACAACTTCCAAACTTGTTGTCAAATAAAAAAGCGTGTATTAATGTAAAAAATGATGATGAATATTGTTTCAAATGGGCTATAATATCAGCAGTAGTACCATTAAGTAGTAATCCACACAGAACGTCAAGTTATAATGTTAGTGATATAAAAAATACCACAATTTCGCTTGAAAATGGGCTGACTCTAAGATTTGAAGATTTAGAATTCCCGTTAAAATTAATTGATGTAAGAAGATTTGAGCAAATGAATACAAATATCAGAGTTAATGTGTTCGGTTACGATGATGAAAATAAAAAGATCATAGGTCCTTATTACATTACGTTGGATGAAAAACAAATCCACATAAACTTGCTGCTTCTACAAGATAGTGAGAGATCCCATTATGTGTGGATCAAAAATATCTCAAAGTAAGTTATTTTAGTGTTTCTTTGTTTAATTTGTTGTTTCTATATCTATCTTTATCTTTTTTTTTTTTTTGAGACTATTAAATACGCAGATGAGAACGAATGAACACAGATTCTTAATATGTAACAGCTGCCTACAATATTTTGGCAATGAGCGTAATTTTAATATTCATAAGTTAGATTGTAAGAAAATTGTAACAGAAATGCCCTCTGCTGATAAAACTTATATAGAATTTACAAACTATGAGAGGCAGATGGATGTACCATTCGTAATATATGCAGATTTTGAATGCATTTTAGAAAATGTAGATACTTGCTTACCACAATCAAACGTATCATCTACCACAACAGTTTAAGTGCAAGTCCTTTGCGCATTTAGTTATTATGTAAAGCGTTCCTTCAACAACGACTTCAATGCTTTCAGAGTATATAAGGGTTTGGATGCATCGAAAATCTTTGTCGAAACCTTAATAAAAGATGCGCAGGATATAAATGAAAAATACTTGTCTGTTCAGATACCGATGAAACCTCTTACAATAGATGAATTGCGATTTCACAATGAAAGTCAATTCTGCCACATTTGCAAAAAGACTTTGGGCTATGATCGAGTAGCAGATCATTGTCATCTCACAGGCAAATACCGAGGTCCAGCCCATAATAAATGTAATTTAAAGTTTCAAGTTCCGAAATTTGTTCCTGTGTTTTTTCATAATTTTTCAGGCTATGATTGTCATTTGTTTATAAAAGATTTTTCAAATATTCCGGGTAATATTAGTGTGATTGCAGTAAATAAAGAAAGGTACATATCACTGAGAAAATCTATAAAAGTTGACACTGAAAAATTAATTGAGATTAGATTTCTTGACTCCTTTAAATTTATGGCCTCTAGTTTAGATTCTTTAGCTAAAAATTTATCAAAAGATGATTTCAAAATTGTTCGCTCAATTTATAGTGCAGATGATGAATTCAATTCACTAAGAAAAAAATGTGTTTTTCCTTATGAATATATTAATTCGTGGAAGCGATTAGATGAGAAATGTCTTCCACCTCAACTCAATTTTTTTAGTTCAATTAGTAATACTAGTTGCACTGAAGATGAATATAATTTTGCAAAAAATGTATGGAAAACCTTTAAATGTGAAAGCCTTTTAGATTATTTAGAGTTGTACCTCAAGACCGATGTTTTATTACTTGCCGATATATTTGAGAATTTTAGAAAAGTCTGTAAAAGTATTTATGGTCTGGATCCTTGTCAATATTATACATCACCAGGTTTATCATGGGATGCCATGTTGATGGTGACGAAAGTACTGCTTGAATTATTTACCGATATAAACATATTCACTTTCATTCAGAGAGGTATTAGAGGTGGTCTTGTGCAATGTTGTTGTAGACACACCAAGGCGGAAAATAAATACATGAGTGACTTTAAAAATGACTGTCCATCTGAATATTTAGCGTACTTAGATGCTAATAATCTATATGGTTGGGCAATGTCACAGAGTCTGCCCTATGGTGAGTTTGTTTGGATGAAAATTGATAATTTCGATATTTTCAATATACCATCAGGCTCTCAAATTGGCTACATTTTGGAGGTAGACTTACAATATCCCGAATGTCTTCACAACCAGCATAATGATTTACCTTTTTGTCCAGAGAATAAAAAACCGCCAAATTCTAAATTTAATAAGCTCATAGCGGATTTAACTCATAAATCAAAATATATCATACATTATAGAAATTTGCAGCAATGTGTTACACATGGTATGAAAATCTTAAAAATACATAGAACTTTGAAATTTAAGCAATCATGTTGGATAAAGAAATACATCGATTTAAATACACATCACCGTACATTGGCTAAAAATGAATTTGAAAAGAACTTCTTTAAATTATTAAATAATGCTGTTTACGGTAAAACAATGGAAAATGTAGACAAACGAAAAGATGTGAAAATTGTTACAAATTGGGAGAGTTGTGGAAAAAGGGTAGGTGCTCGGGGTCTCATAGCAAAACCGAACTTTCACAGTTCAATGCAATTTACAGAAAACATGATAGCAATTCAAATGAATCGTGTTCACGTAATATACAACAAACCAATTTACCTAGGTTTCACTGTACTCGATCTATCAAAGTGGAAAATGTATGATTTCCACTATGAATACATGAAACCAAAGTATGGCGACAATATAAAATTAAATTATATGGATACCGATTCGTTTGTATATTCTATTTAAACTCAAAATTTTTATAATGATATAATGTCTGATATTTCGACACATCAACTTATCCTGTTGATAATATATATAACATACCAATGAAAAACAAAAAGGTAATTGGAATGATGAAAGATGAAATGAATGGACGAGTTTTAAGAGAATTTGTCGGTCTTCGTTCCAAGATGTATTCAATGGAAGTGGAAAATGATAGCAAACAAATTAAAAAAGCTAAAGGAGTAAAGAAAACAGTGTTAGATGGTATGAATATTGATGACTACAGAGATTGTTTGTATAAAAAGAAACTATTTTATGGTAATATGTTTATAATTAGATCTAAAATACATAATATTTATACGCAATCTGTAAATAAGCTAGCACTAAGTTATGTAGATGATAAGAGATATGTAATGAAAAATGGTGTTAATACTCTTGCATGGGGGCATTATAGGATAAGAAATTAGAAATAAAATACTGTATATAAAATAATTTGTTGTCTTTCTTATTTTTGAAGAAGATCCCTTACAGGTACAAAAGGTAAGAAAAAAGTGAGTCCAAAAAGCATTAACCAAAATATTCAGTGAATAAAGTGCAAAAGTTGTTAAGCTATGCTTCATTCCCATATAAAAGGAATATGCACACACTTTCCTAACCATTCAACAAAAGTAAAGATGAATATAAATTTTAAAGAAGATTTTTCCATATGGTTACATCAGGATAGTGACTTGACACCCTGGTCAAGGAGATTGTGATGATCTGGATATAACAACCCACCAAGAGGAAATTTTAAAGACTTCACACCATCATTTCGAAGAAGAAGAAACGTTACATCTGCAAGTGAACATTTTAAAGGGTACACGTGGTAGCCGGCAAGCCAACAATGATGATGATGATGATATTGATGTCATTTCTAATGTGATGTTCAGTTCAATCGATAGTGCGTCCCCCTTCGAAGAAGATTCTTTCAGTTATTAAACCGTGAAGAAGGGGTAGTGAAGGAAAATGGTAAAAGCTGATCAGATAAAAGCCGGTCTGACAAAAGCTGATCTGATAAAAGCTGATCCGATAAGAACCGATCTGATAAGAACTGATCTGATAAAAGCTGATCTGATAAAAGCTGATCTGATAAGAACCGATCCGATAAGAACTGATCTGATAAAAGCTGATCTGATAAAAGCTGATCTGATAAAAGCTGATCCGATAAGAACTTGTCTGATAAAAGCTGATCTGATAAAAGCTGATCTGATAAGAACTGATCTGATAAAAGCTGATCTGATAAAAGCTGATCCGATAAGAACTGGTCCGATAAAAGTTTATCTGATAAAAGCTGATCCGATAATTACTGATCTGATAAAAGCAGATTAAAAGCTAATCTGATAAAGGATTTATAAAGGCGGATGATTAAAGCAAATTAATAAGCGAAAACCTGACTATACATATTGGGTTGCTCCAAACGAGTTAGTTGAGAGATTAAAACTGCTTATTTCCTATCAATCAGCAGGTCATACAATTCGTAATAATGAAATTGTTTCCCATCATTGATGAACTAAGAGAAAGTTATAAAATAGTATAAAGCAATTATCATTTGGTCCACTTACAAAATGAGTGTTGACAAGTTTGGTCACTCTCCCCATACCAATTTTCAAGATGAAAATAAGTTAAGAAGGTTTTTGGGATTTAATTTAGATCGTGATAAGAACATAAACCTCCATAACAAACGCTTAAAGAATCTAGGTTTGCCGATGGAGGACAATGATGCAGTTTCGAGAAGATTCGTTAGAGGGGATATAAGTCATTTAACACTGAAAATTCCAAAAAGAAAATGCGATTGCCAAGAATACCCTTAGTAACTGTTTAAAACTAAACCAAGAAGCTCTTGATAACGAAATACACATTTTAAATACAAAAATCGAAAGTCTGAAAGAAAATATCACACATATTGAAAATTATCTTTTTAATCAGGTAGCCAAAACGAAACCAGAAATACTTCCAAGACAACAAACTGGTAGATTTTCGTGAAAAAACAATAACTTTCAATCTTCACTTAAAACCAGAAAAATAATGATTATTTTATGATGAAAAATGGTCAGCCGATCGTGGACGCTGTGCACTTGAAAATGCATTACTTCTAGAGGAAGCTTTGAACGATTTGGAATAAGCTAAACTACACACTATTCAAGATTTTGTAACCAATTTCAGCAATAAATAAAAAGAAAAAGAAAAATTTTATTTGTTTTCTCACTATTTATTTTGTTTTTTAACATTATTTATTCCTTTCATTTACAACTTTTCAATTCGTACTTGTGAAGATCTTCCCAATGAGCCAAGATATGGCAGGGTATGCGCTTCCTTGTTAATTGTATTTGACATTTCTTCACTCATGCTGCTATACCGCGATAAATAAATATAAATTTTTTTGTTTTCATATGTACAGAATGTGTGTACTTACTTGAAAATCCGTCAACTCGCACAGCATGCGCTTACCGTATTTAGTTTGGCACATTTTAATTTGTCTTATTTCATAAGGCAAATCTTTTTTCAATAAGGAAACTTTTACTGTATCCTTAAAGACAGCAGTTTCAAGTTGGTTTAATTCCTTCTGATAGTCCATTTGGTCGTTTTCGTAAGATCGATTTAAGGGGTGTGTAGTAAAACAAAATATGGTTTCACATTTTATAGAATTTTTGATTTGTTAATTTAGAACAGGGCGACCGCAAATATAAAATATGGCTATTGCCATTTTAAGTTAGTTATAGGTCTGTAGATATACGCATGTATTTAAAACTTACAAAACAATTAGCACAAGTTCACGAAATTTATTTCCATAAATAAGAATCCATGCAGCTTATCATGTTAAAAAACCAAATTCACACGCCTAATATTTTCCTCATTAAATACAATCACTTTTATAGGTCAGTTTTCTGTAAATAGGCAAACGGATGTATATAAAACATTCAAAACAATTACCACAAGTTCTCGAAACTTATTTCCATAAATAAGAACCATGTATCTTATCATTTTCCCATGTCACTCAAACTACCATCGTAAACCGCGATAAATCGACAATTATGATACTGTACTACACTGTACGTTCAGTTCTTTAACTTCTGCTATAAAAGCCTGGATAGATGAGATATAGGGTATCAGTCTTCAAAACAGGGCACTTAAATAAAGTTAAAAAATATATTACAAATAAAAAAAAGAAAAAAATGAATAGCATCATAGCCAAATACATCTCAGAGGTTGAGAAGAAGTGTTGGGACATTCCCAACCTTATAATCTGCGTGAGAGCTCTACTAACACACACCGAGGAGCACCAGAGCGAGGTCTCTGCACGGTTGCCACAGGATGTCTTAAAGGAGATAGATGATTACATGAACCAGTACACCTACGAGGTTCAAATGAACCCCATCTTAAAATTATTTGTACAAAAATAGTGAAATAAGAATTATTTAATTTAAATAAAAATATGTTGTTTTTTTTTTAAATGTTTGTTTTATTTTTTTTTTAATTTTCATTTTTTAATTTAAATGATTTATATTTTAGAGTTTTTAAAAAACTGTATACTGCAGTATATTATGCAGTATATTCTTTCCTCTCAGGTTTTGGATTCTGAACAAATAGATAAATAAAAATATGTTTTTTTTTTTTAAATGTTTGTTTTATTTTTTTTTGAATTTTCAGTGCTAAATGACTTATATTTTAGAGTTTTTAAAAAACTGTGTACTGCAGTATATTATGCAGTATATTCTTTCCTCTCAGGTTTTGGATTCTGAACAAATAGATAAATAAAACTATGTTGTTTTTTTTTAAATGTTTGTTTTATTTTTTTTGAATTTTCAGTGCTAAATGACTTGTATTTTAGAGTTTTTAAAAAACTCCATAATATACTGCAGTATTATTATAATTATTTCTATATTGACGTATGCTATCGAAAAAACCTACTGACCTACTAATGAAAAAAAAACAAAACAAAAAAAAAATCTTATTACCACCAATGTACTACAGAACAATGACTCGAAATACACATTCCAATAAAACAGTACAAAAAAAAACACAATACGAAGACCAGCCCCGACCTACGACAATACACACCAAAAGCAATGACCCCCAAATACAAGTCTTTTTATGTTTATTCTTATGTGACCGCACAGAAATACCGGAAATCTTCCTTCAACCAACAACAACAACAATCACATGCCTTATCACACACTCCTCATGTCACAGCACATCCAAAACCGCAAAAAAAAAAAAAAAAAAACCATCGGATACTGATATCTATTTTCATATTCTAATTTAAGGCGCCTGTATAATATATGGCCTTGAAAGAAAACCAACCAACCTATGAAAAACAAAAAATCTTATCACCACCAATGTACTACAGAACAAAGACTCGAAATACACATTCCAATAAAACAGTGCAAAAACCACAATACGAGAACCAGCCCCGACCTACGACAATGACCCCCAAATACAAGTCTTTTTGTGTTTATTCTTATGTGATCACACAGAAATACCCGAAATTTTTACTTCAACCAACAACAACAACAATCATATGCCTTATCACGCACTCCTCATGGCACAGCACACTTCCAAAACCGCAAAAAAACATTACTTTGACTACACCAGGAGTCTGGTACCATGAACCCTCCAATCTGATACCAACGATCCCATATCCGACAACCTGCAATCTGGCAACCTGGTAACCTGCAATCTGGTAACCTGCAATCTGGCAATCTGCAATCTGGCAACCTGCAATCTGGTAACGTGCAATCTGGCAACCTGCAATCTGGTAACGTGCAATCTGGTAACGTGCAATCTCAATCTGGTAACCTGGTAAGCTGGTAACGCGCAATCTGGTAACGTGCAATCTGGTAACCTGCAATCCGGTAACCTGGCAACCTGCAATCTGGTAGCCTGCAATCTGGTAGCCTGCAATCTGGTAACCTTCAATCTGGTAACCTGGTAACCTGCAATCTGGTTCCAGGAATCCCCGCACACCTGCAATCTGGTAACCTGCAATCTGGTTCCAGGAATCCCGCACCAATGCAACCTGGTACCAGGAATCCCCGCACCAACAACGTACATGCACTATCACATTTCTCACAACACGATCACGCATGCCTTATCATATTTTACTTCTTATCACCAACCACACACTTACAAAACCACAAAAAATACACTTCAAAACCACAAAAAACACACCGCAAAGCCACAAAAACCACACTGACACACTTACCCACCTCAAGGCCATTGACCCGTGACGTCATGGTGCTCCATACTCCATGTGTTCCAGGACCGGCAAATACACTCTACTAAGGTGGATACAAGAAAAATCGTCTGTTTACGAATTTAATGTTTTGATGACGACAATTCTCTCGTCAAATCTTCTTAATTTTTCTACTTTCAGTAACTGTGATGATGATCATGTAGAATTTTTAAACGTAGACTTATCCCCAACTCAAACTAATATTCCAAAAACTTCTTCATTCCTTAAGGATCGTAAGAAAATCGTATGCGATGAAACTCTGTACGAAAAAGTCATTTTTGATATGGAAATCGGAACTAAAACCATAAGAGAAACAACAGCAATGCGATATCTTACTGGATATCTTGCTTCTAAAATGCTTTTAAGGAACAAATGTTTAATTTGTTCCAAACTATTTTTAAAAAAATTATGAAAAAATAACATGTCCTTCGGAATTTTTCATCTTTGCAAAAAATTATTCTCAAAGAAGTGAATTTGGATGTCTGAAGGATGTCTAATGAATTTTTAAACGTTTGTAAAGTTCACTTCAAAGTATTTAATACAATTTTCAGAGAACGTCCACAAGAAAGAAATATAAGAGAGACAATGGCCTTGGAATTCAGAAGGATAACAAATACTAGAGATCCGAAATGGTTTGATGAAAAAAGTCCTTGCTATGAGCATTTCAATGATACTTTGCTCTCCTCGTTCTATTACGGAAGCAGTATTCGTGGAAGATAGAAAAAAACATAGTCTCCAAAAATCAAAAAATTCTAATTTTATCTGGAAAAAACGTAAAACAACGGTTCTAAAATATAATGTTTATTATCAGTCAAATGTGGCTTAAAAAAATTACGATACGAAAAACGGAAAACTTCTATCCAACAAACAGAACACTCAACTTGATAATAAATACAAAACAATTAAGAGTAACATCATGTCTGAGTATGATTCACTCTAGTTCAATCGAACTCGAACGTACGGGCACGTCCCATTGAATGGAAATATCTTTAGATTTTAGTCAATTTTAAAGGTAAAGTAGTCAATTTTAGCTGGTCGCAACTATTGAGAATAATCAAACGACTGGTCGAAGAAAGGCATACATTCGTTGTCCAGCTTTTGTCATGTGGGATTCCTGAGAGTTCTTGAGGGCAGAACCAATTTCGAGACTATATGCATTCCTATTACACTTAAACAGACACGTCGGTGATCGTTAATGTAAAGTGGGAAAAATTAAACACTCATGTACTTATGTATGTTTATATTTGTACATCTAAATAACGGAAATTGTATGTATTTCCATCTATACGTACGAGTAATAGTACTACTAGAAATATATGAGTAATATAAGTCAATATTAAAAAAAAACAAAAACATATACATATCTGCGTAATTACAGTTTTGTTTTTTCAGATGTTTTTCTTCTGGATGTCTTGCGAAGCCATTCCCAAAAACATCATTGGCCGAGTAATCGCAAACTCAGGTCAAAACAGATAAAACGCCAGAATCAGATATTCGCTACTGTTTGTCGTATATTTCAACTGCTGGATGAGAATTTTATATTTTGAAAATCATTCTACATACCCCTGGGTACCAAGAAGTCCATTGTGTACCAGTTGGATGTGGCCGATATATACACTATCCTCATGCAGTTAGAGAGTGGTTATAACGCGATAGTGAAAATAAATGGATATTTATTAATTGGGACGTATGAAGACATTGCTTATTCATAATTTCCATAGCGTTGCTTTTTATCAACGCTCTACGAAATGACATAATAAATTTTCAATCTCAGGGCTTGGTAGTTTCTCTTGAAGAATGTAATGCTTCTCTAAAAAAGAGAGCTGATTTTTTGGAGATGAGACTGAATAATGTGGACCAGCGTGAGAAAAGATGTGCAGTTGACATTCTTAGCATTCCCAATGTAACAAATGCTAACGTAAGAGAGCGGGTGAATGAATTTGTAACAACTGTTATTGGAGATGTTGTAAGTGACGATGATATTGTTTCTTGCTATGTGAAGAGATCCAGACCAAACAGTACCAATGTGAGATCGGCGAACATCGTGTGTGTAAAGTTTGCAACAATGAAAAAGTTTGCAAAGTTATGAAGAAAATGCGGGAGAGAAGAAACAATGTTTCTTTATCTGGTTCTCTTCAGCATTAGCAATAACTGCAGCAAGATCTAAGTCAACGATTGCCTCACAAGTTATTCAAGATCATTATTAAATAAGAGAACTCAGAAATAAAAATGTTTGTAAATTTTTTTGGGTTAGAAATTCTTGAATATTTGTAAGGGTAAAAGAAGGAGATAGTGTTATAAAAATAAATTCATTCGAAGACATTTATAAATTTGAAAATCAATCATCTTAAATTGAAATAATGTCCAATAATATGTTTAATTCAAATTCTCCTTCTTCTACTCCTCTTAATCTAAAATGTTTTTGTGTAAATCATCAAGCCAACAGCTTTTCTCAAGTTTTTCTATTATCCACCAGAATGTACGTAGTATGAGAAGAAATTTCAATACTTTTTTCTCTCACCTTACACCTATGGACCAATTACCAGATCTCACTTTTCTTTCGGAAATTTAGATTTTTGATGAGGAGATGTCAGATTATGACATAATTCCCAATTTTACTTTTGTTGCTGCTTGTAACAATTCATATGCAGCTGATGGAGTGGCAGTATATTATAGTAATAATCTTGAAGAGTGTGTTGTAAAAAAACATAACTTGCAAAGTGCCGATATGATTAGTGTTAATTGTAAAGTTTCTGGTGTTAATTATTATTTTCTCTGTGTTTATAGACTGCATAAGTTTTCTATCCACTCCTTTTTGAAGAATTTACAGGATTTCTGGAACACATAAAACATAAAAATGTCATATTACTTGGAGATCTTAACATTAATATACTCTCCGAATCTCAAGATGTCGATCGTTTTTTGTCTGTACTTTCATCGTTTGGCCTTATGTCTGTTGTCAATGAACCTACGCCTCTTAATGCATGTTTAGATCATATTTATATAAGATTTCATAGAAACACTTAAGTGAGATATGAAGCGCTTGCTTATAATCTAAAGATAACTGATCACTATTTAACATGTTTACAGCTAAGTACCGAAGTCACTCGTATAAAAAACATTAGAAGTTAGGTAAACTGTAAAAATTGATTTTGTTGCATTAAGGAACTATCTGAACTATGAATTTTGGGATGAAGTCTATACGTCTTCTGATCCCTTTACAGCATTTGATTTGTTTTTAAAAAGCTTCAGTTTAATTTGACTTATGAGAACATAATCATAAGGAAAATAGTGTTAATAATAAGTTCAAATGCTTGAAACAGTGGATGTCTATAGCACTTTTAAGGAAAGTAAGGAAGAAGAAACCTATCTGCTTAGTACTTAAAAAACACCCTAATAATCATATATTTGTATATTTGTATATCGATAATGCTTTCTTTTTTAAATAGGACACAGTTTTTTAGTGAATATCAGTTCGGTTTCAGAAGTGGTAAATCTGCGGAAGATGCGCTACTTAAACTGATAACTTAGCCTAAATAACTCTCAAATTTCGTCGTGCCTTTTTATAGATATTTCCAAAGCATTTGATATGGTAAACTATAACTTGCTTTTAACTAAACTTTTCAATGCAGGTTTTAGAGGCTTCATACACGATTGGTTTAGTTCTTATCTTAAAAATCATCAGGAAATAGTAAAATTGAAGAGTTTTCTTATTTCTGTGAAACATTTACATGTTGATATCCCCCAAGGTTCTGTGTTGGGTCCGATTTTCTTCCTTATTTATGTTAATTCGTTATTTGTACAACCTCTCAAGGGCAAAATTACATCATTTGCTGATGATATTGCACTCTCATACTTTAATTATAATTATTTTAATTTATATTTACATGTTAATTTCGATTTAGACATACTGCGCAGTTGGTTTAAACAACATAATTTGATTATAAGTACTAAGACAAAATTTATGGAATTTAATATTAAGGGTTTAGTATATGAGGATTTTCCTTTTTATTACCACAGCCCAAGTTGTTTACGATTTTGTTTAGCTGATCCATTGAGACATTTGTATTGTTACAAAGTATTGAAAATATTTTTTGAAAAATCGGGATTTAATGATGTCAGATACCATGAAAGTTATAGTCTACGTGTTAACTCGAGAAACTTTGCAAATACTCCTACTATTTATAAAAAATATTTTTCTCGATTCTCCACTTTTTAATATATTGCCACAAGGTGTGAGAGAAAGAAAACTGTATTTTTTAATAATATAAAAAAATGGCTTTTAAATTTTGATAATAATGCAATAGATTCACTTTTCGTTCGACTGTTATAAATTTTATACTTTTCATTATATTCTTTTTTTCTATTAGATTCCCCATCAATATTCTTTTGTAAAAATATTATATAGTTATCTATATTTCTTTGGCAAATCATTCTACTTTGTTGTTTTATTAATATTGTATCTTTGTATTTATATGTATTTCCATTTTGTCATGAAATAAATTTAATGAAAAACAAAGTAAGAGGCGATTATTTTTTTGTAAGCATGATTCTGATTTTTCTTTTAAAACTGTCCTAAAACATTGTATGTACTTAGATTAAAACGTGATTTTTTTTAAGTTTTGATTTTCGGTTATTAGCATCCTTAACCAGAAAATTAAAAACATTAGTTTTTCTTATTTGACACGCAAGGTATTGTGTCACTGATAGCTACCACACTTAGGTACATGGAAAAGGCGTAGTGCCCCATAGGACGTTAATAACTAGTCTGCAATCTTTCCTGCAGAATGATAAGCGAAATACGCTGACCCTTAACGCTCAAGTGGGTATGAATACACTTACGAGTATAATGCCTCAGCATATGTTAAATTTTTTGGAAAATGGGATAGAGAGAGAAAGAAAAATGTTTGGGATCAGTGGTTATTTCGCTCCATGGGTGGCATCCTACATTTAATGGGGAGACTAAATTCTTAGTGGAAGTTGGTTTGTTTTTGATTTCCAGTCAACTATTCATCTTACTTGATTTTCTTTAACTAAAAAAATTAATGTCTTTCGGGCGAGGTTGGGATTCAAGCATTGAACCATCAGATTTGCACTACCACTTGAGCCATGCCCACCTTTGATACTCATGAGAAACACAACTTTCAACGAAAGAAAATAGTCGACTACGCAGGCAGTCCTTAAACAGTCTCAGTGCCTGTGACTTTCAGCTTTAAGCCGTGAGTAAGTGCACAGGCGACTTGAATTCCAACGATCCCATGGTGAAAAGTAATCAAAACAGCACTCAATAAATTAAGCCCTCTAAATGTCTAGATTAGGACCATGCGTGCTAGGGTGAGCCTCATACGGCCGTCACAGCCCGTCCTTTGAAGTCTGGCGTAAGCTGCAATAAAGTATTTCTGTGAAAGCTGGTTTAAAAATAACGGACACATATTATTTAGTTTGCATTATTATAGCCACGTACGACAGATCTAAAATACCCTCCTAGGATGTCTTGCCGAAAGCTCCTCTACACTGTCAGAAAGTGCCTTGGAGGCTTTTGACGTGACATATGTAGTCCAAAGAACTTTATTGTGCGGGATTAGACACAAATAAATAGCTTTGTTGGAAAATTTGGATGGTGATTCCTTTTCTACTAGAAGTGTCAGATTCCTATTTCTTGTAAAAAAAACAACCTAAGTTTTAAGAGGGAGTTTTGCCATGCAGGACGTGTCAGTTGAAATCATTAGGTAATGTCACCGTTCATATTCTGCCAAGCTTTCTCTACTTATTATTTCGTTTCGCATTTAGAGGAAATATTGGCATAACTAATCCGCTCATCCGCTAAGCAGGGTTAGTTTTCCTTCAATAGGGTCGAGACCTTGCAACGGATTCTGAATTCGATGTACCCATGGCTTTGCTAACAAATCAGTTATCTAGTCTTATGGACGTTTTCATGTCTCTTACTTCGCCTTTCCCATATCGTTTCCATTTTTAGGTCTAGGCCCGTTATCACCGATATCTTAATATCTATCAGCGATTGCTCCATAGGATTTAATTCGGTTAATGTTACTACACATATAACTACACTATATAGTAAATAACAAAAAACTAATGAACCGATTCCGGGCCCCCGCCCAATTATCAAGGCTTCGCCCACCAATGACGTTGTCTAATAACAAACGGGGGCAGAGCAAAGTACTGGTCTTATCGGAAACATCTTCAGATGACGCTACCGAAGGTTGCTATGATTTGATCAGTCACAAGTTGCCGATCATAAGTCTTGTTGGCGGCTGGACCACCGGTAGTCCCTACCACGACTTAAATCACGGTGCCATGGGACTTGAAGAGATAGGCCCCTTGTGGGAACGTCGTGGTGGCTGTGTTTTGTATGCATAAGTCTTTTCCGGTTTAAATAAAAAAATTACACCAGCGAAAAGTACGCAGCGTATTAATTTGGCACAAACTTCATTTTGTTCGTCTGACATTTAAATACAAACACACACAAGTTGAGTCCGCGAAAAATTCGCGCCTTTGTTTTATCATTCAGTGATCATGTCAAGTTTTGTGCCTGAAAAAGAAATTTTGCGGCAGGCATTGCTTGTCTTACTAAATCAAAAGAAAAAGGCTGTTGCAATTCATGGTTTGCCAGTAGAATCACATGAAAACATGTGAGACATGGTTTCGACAATTTAAAAGTGGTAATTTCAATGTGATACCTAGTTTATATAACAGATTAATGTGCATTGATGTAATGCGCATTGGTTCAATACGCTCATATAAACACCACTTCAAACCGCTTTGAAATATTCAACTTTGAATATCATATAAACACTTTCAAATCGCATTGAAAAATTTTACTCTGTCGCGCTCTCATCATTCTTTGTCAGTGTCAAGTGTCAGTTCAATCAGCAGTTTGTTAAACTCTCTCAATTTTCTCTCGCTCATTTTGGATTTGGTTTTGGATAATTTTGCGTAAACACCACCATTTCTACGGGTATTGAACCAATGCGGATTGACTAAATGCACATTGAGCTGTCATATAAACTGCTGGGTATGAAAGACAGTGAGCGCTCTGGAATACCACAAAAATGCGACAACGAGCAATTGCAGGAGTTATTATATGATGATCCAACTCAAACACGACGGCAATTAGCAGAAGCATTACATGTGTCACAAGAAACAATCAGCAGACGTTCCGAGACGTTTCCGAGAAATGAGGAAGATCAATTAACTCGGTAAATGGGTCCCACTCGATTTGAATGAAGGTCGGAATGGAATATCGCAATGAAATCCTGCTTCAATGCCATGAAAGGAAATCATTTTTGCATCGAATTGTGACGGATGACGAAAAATTTTATTTATTTATGTATATATTTTTATCTCAGTCACCGAATAACACTCGACTCGGCAACATCTTTCAGCTGATTGGGTTTCCCTCGGATTTCTTTTTTCGCGGTGCGAACCGGTGTCTACAACCAACCAACCAATTCCTCCGCTTTTGAACCATCAAATTTATTTTCGACCCACACTGTCCCGGACAATTCAAAATTTATAGTGATCTCCTCCACTAACGCGGAAAAGCCTCTCACACGTTTAGCGTTTTCCTGCTTAAAAAAGCCATCGACGGCATAAGTACAGCTTATGAACAAATCACCCAACTACGCGATGGCAGCCTCCTCATATTGGTTAAATCCAAAAAAATAGTGGATCTCTTCTTATCAAAGAAAGCACTTTCCAATCTATGGCCGATCTCAGTAACCCTTCACAGCCAACTGAACTCATCAAAAGGAACAGTAAATGCCCCATATTTAACCAACATTCCTGAATCGAAATCATTGAAGAAATTAAGCCACAAGGGATTACGGACGTGTTCAAGTTTAAAAAAACTGAAGATGGAAAGCTGCGTGCAACTGGACTGGTTCTATTCACCTTCGACCGTTTTCGTCCTCCAAATACAGTTAATATGGTCTGGTATAATGTCGAAGTGACCGAGTATTTCCCTAATCCAATGCGATGCCAAACCTGCCAACTTCTGGGCCATACCGCCAAACGCTGCAAAGGTAGTTCTTCATGTGCTAATTGCAATCTACCCCCTCACTCCTCCGAAAAATGCACACGTACTTCATGCGCTAATTGCAATTGAGATCACCCCGCCTCTTCTAAGGAATGCCAACGTTACCAACAAGCAAGAGAAACACTTAAAATTAAGACCATACGTAAATGTAGCATGGCTGAAGCTAAACAAATATATAAAGAACAAAACCCCACCTCACTCATGCCATCAACCTATTCAATGATTGCAAGTACGACAAACACACAAAAACCTAAGATTGTGGTGAACGAATCAATACATAACAAAATCCCTAGCAACGGCACTCCAACAACAACACCACACTCTCTTCAACATACACCAATGTCAATTGTTAATCATAGAAACACAATAGCAACTGTTCTTCACGAACGCTGCCAAAAACTAGCATCACCATCACAACACACACATACTAACGCTTTACTTAATACCGTAAAAACAAAATTCCCTAACACACTCGCTGCAGCCGAATTAACGTCCGCCCCCGCGAAATGCAGCTCGTCCAGCACTGACACTAAAAACATAAACCTCACAGAGAATATTCTACCCAACCACCACTCAACGAAACCAAATACACAAAATCAAATCAATACAATAAAATCTCCAATTTTATCTAGCACTCAATCACTAATAAAAAAGAACATATACTACACAATTCCCACAGAATTTGATAACCATGAAACCGAGCAATAACAACCACTTTAATGATGACTCCAACCCAGCTGATCGGGCACTTAATTATTCGAGCACCATGCCTAGATCAAAAAGTTTAGTTCCTGAACAACGGGTTGGGTATGTTTACCCAAATTCTATTCCATATCAAACTTATACGCTCCGACATCCAGATATCGGGATTGCTACCCACACCTTTCTAACCTTCCCAACCCCAAACCAAAGCACATCGATAGAAGACTCAAAATCCTGCAATGGAACATAAAAGGCTTCATCAATAATTATGACGAGTTGTGTATTCTTATAAAAAAAACAGTCCCCCAGTATTATTGCCCTTTAAGAGACTCACTGTCCACACCTGTTTAAACCTAACATATCTAAATCCTATAAAGATTATTTTTATAATTTTCCTCATAACTCAACTGCCAAACAAGGTATCGGAATTTTAATTAAGGAAAACATTCCACATAAACCAATTCCCATCACCTCGAACATTTTAACGTTAGCGGTCGAGGTCCAACTCGTGCTTAAGTTCACCGTTGTCTCCATTTATATTCTCCCCGACCAAGCTTTTTCTAGGTCTGACTTAGAAAATATTTTTAACCAGATACGGACCCCCGTACCACTGACAGGTGATGCCAATGCCTGGAGCGTACTGTGGGGTTCCGCTACCACTAACTCCAGAGGGGCTATATTGGAAATATTTTTAAGTGACTCAAATCTTATGATTCTTAATTACGGCTCCCCAACCCACTTTTCCACCCATAATACACTAACACACATTGATTTAACATGCAGCTCACCCGAATTGTATACGAGGGCTTCCTGGGAAATTTTAGATGATCTCTATAACAGCGACCACTTCCCTATAATTTCCACTATTAATATTGGCATAGCCTACTCAAATACAACGACAAATCGCAAATTTAAAATTGACTCTGCTAACTGGGCTTTTTTTAACAAACACATTTTAGATTACCTGTCAGTTAAAACACCATCGTCAAACATCAATAATGAAGCTGCAATAATCCAAAAACCAATACGAGTCGCCGCCAAAAAATCAATCCCTCAAAGTATGCCTATTACCTACCAGTGGACTGTGCCTTGGTGGAATCCAGAGTTGAGAACTTTAAGGTATGAGAAAATGAAAGCTTGGCAGACCTTTAGAAAGCATCCAAATAACATTAACTTAATCTTATTCAAAAAATCTAACACCAAATTCCGCAGGAAGAAAAAATCAGTAAAGCCAAATGCCTTAACGATTTTACTACAACGCTCAACCCTAATACATCTACCAAAAAAATTTGGCATACCATTCGCTGTCTGACTGGTAACTACATCTCACATTCGATAAAAGTGATTGAAATGCCTGAAGGTCCAATATCCTCTTCTCATGAGATAAGCAACTATTTTGCTCGAACCTGGTCAGATTCATCTGACGACCACAATTCCACAAATTGTTTCAAAGTTTGTAAAGCTGAATCCCTCAACCTTACTCAAGAGTATAATTTACTCGTAAAATCTCCTTCAGCAAGACACATCGAAGGCCCAATCACCATGCTAGAATTCGAAGCGTGTTCAATGAAAGGTAAAACTCCTAGTAGGGATAGAATTTCGTACCCTATGTTAAAAAATCTTCCAAAGTCATCTAAACTTAGACTCATACAGCTCTATAACAACATCCTCATTGGAGGATCAATACTGCCGCTTCCTAAGCCAAAAAAAAACCTAAATAATATCAACGGATACCGTCCGATATCACTTATTCCCTGTATGTCAAAGGTTCTGGAGAAAATTGTCGCCAAGATACTGCTTTGGTTTATTGAATCAAATAACCTATTAAACTCAAATCAAGTGGCTTTTCAACCAAAACAATGTTGCAATGATGCACTCCTCCATCTGGACTTCTTAATCTCCAAAGCTCTTTCAGCTAAGAAATCATGTCACAGTCCTCTCACTTGATTTCGAAAAAGCTTTAGCTAAGATAGGCATCCATCTGGTTTTAAATAAACTTAAAACATCTCATATTGGTCCGAAAATTGTTTACTACATAAAATCATTCCTTACCAATAGAAAAATTTGTGTGAAAGCAAACAATTTCTTCTTCTCATCCCACCCACTTATTAGTGGAATTCCCCAAGGATCCCCACTATCGGTGGTGCTTTTCGTTATCGCTTTTGATGATATAAGCAAAATCTTACTTAAACACAAACAAATCGATCATTGTATTTATGCAGACGATTTATAAATTCTGTGTAATAACGCGGATCAAGTAAAAACTAAAACCTTAAATGTAATCAAAGACATACTTAAATGGTTAGTTTTAGTTTTAGTTTTATATGCATTTTATTTTCTTAATCACTAACTCTTACATACTAACAAAAAATGCTTAAATGCTAGCTTACAATTACTTAATAATCTTATACTAACTTACTGGCCCGACACAGGCACTCTAAGCTACTCTAAATTCTTATAACTATGTCTTTCGACTTCATTTACATTTTCTTAGAACTATTTATTTTGTATACTTAAAGCTAAGAAAAAAAATTTGTTAACAAAACTTAGCATATGGATATAATTTTTTATTTTTAATAAAAACTTAGTATCTAACTTAAAATAAACCTTAGCCTACCTAAACTAAATGTACAATACACACATAAACACACATAGACGTTATCATACTTAATTAAATGGTCTAATGTTTCAGGTGCCAAATTATCATTAGACAAATGCAAGACTCTGCATATCTGCCGCAAGATTTCATGTAGTGGTCTTACATTAAATATTAATAACTTTTATATAGAAACCGTAGAGTACTTAAGTATCCTAGGTTTAATTTTTAACAATAAGTATAATTGAAAAGATCACTGTAAAAAATTACAGCTGAGACATTACAAGAACAAAACGAAAACGTTTCGCCAAACAAAAGGAGGGTTCACTTTCGATGACTCAGGATAAACAAACGCTTCCGAAAATAATTATTTCCACAATTTCTACCCCGACAAACCTAAACATACAGCAATCCGCTTATGTTTCTCTCTTATCTATAAGCCCTTTGCCAAAATCGAAGAACACAAATATAAGAAAAAGGGGGACTTTGAAATCGGAGATTATACGAGTAACATAAGCACGATCTCGCGGCAAAACGAAAAGAAGAGGAGGAAAAAATATTGAAAAATATAAGAAGAAAAGGATAAACAAAAGTAAAAAAAGAAAGCCACTTTTTTCAGAACGAGTTCCATCCGGCGGCGTGGGAAAGCAGTTTAAAATTTTACCGGCCGAGGTAGAGAAAGAATGAGGACCCACCCACGGAAGAATGGATTCAATGCATCAAATGCGAAATCTAGTGGCAAAAAAAAAATGAAGTCTTAATTTTTTTTACACTGAAGTCTGAATTTGTTTTTTTTTAATTAACATAATTAATTTAATTTATTTTAATTTTTATGTTTTTTAAAACATTTTTAATATTCTGTTTTTGTTAAATGTACATTTATATTACCACATAATTGGTATTTTGAGGACAATTTGTCTTAGAATTGTTTCTTTGTTAATTATAATGTGTTATTTTGATGTATTTATGTGAAACAATTTAACTATGTATATATTAAAAAAAAGTTAATAAAAATAACTATAAAAATATCGTATTATTGTAAAAAACAATTTACTTTTTTTTAATAACACTTATGAACTTAACTTTCTTAAGAAGGTATTACAAGAATGCATGTGTGCGCATTTTGACATGTTTTGGTTTTTTTATAAAAAGCTTATTTAATTTATAGATAATTTTTCTTTTATACTTGAAAGTATGTCGCCAAAAAATTTAACTTCAATATTCAATTAACTTATTTTGTGTATTTTCCATTAAATCCTTCTTAAAAATCAAAAGTGACACCTACCCCCAACGACTCTATAGGATTGACTAGATTCTTGCCTAGAGCACCAGAAATGACCATATAGGTACGCCGGATATAGCTAGGCGGACGGCCTGGAGACTCTAGCAGACGGACGTTGCCTTGATGCTATGATAATGACCCGAGAAGTCAATAACTGCAGCAATATCCGAGAAATAACCCTACAGTGATATTGTTTGCTTCGAGGGATGAAAATGTGTAAGTCCCCCAAAAAACCACAAACTAACTTATTTTATTCTTGTAGGACACCCGTAATTATCCCCCAATAGTGTCGCTGGTCCGAGAGAGTAATATGGACGCAAGAAGTCACTCGACAGGCAGAACGAACATGACGAACATGACGAACACGACATAACATCGACTGGTGTGATTGGGTGGTACCACAGGGAGGCTGTCAGATCTCTGGAAGTGAGCCCCTTTCCTCTGGCAGCTGAATTAGTGGAACCACGTGTGAATATGTGTGTAAGTATTGTGTGTGGGTAGTGGCAACTGCCCGAAATACGCGTCCAAGAGCAAAGTGCTACAGTGTGAAAAAAAGTACAAAAAAGCACACAATGAGGACCTGTAAAACTAAAAGCACGAGAAAAATAAAAAATGGAACGAAGCAACTTAGACAATCTACCCCCAAAAGATGAGCAACGAAACTACAGCAACCTAATTAACTGTAGTGAGTAGTATAGACACCTCACTCTCCCCGACGCGACGTTCACACAGGAGCGTCCACAAGTATGAAGGAAAAACGGGATATTTGTTTATATTTACTTTTTTAAATCTGTTTTTTCTTCTTTTATTTAAAATTTATAAAATTGTAAATCAAAATCTTACTGAATATCACCCTACATTATATTCTAATTTGAAAACTAATTTTTGAAGTGTCATTCACCACTAACTTTTGTTTAAGAATGATCACTAATATTTATTCAATTTATTTGTTATTAGTTTTTAAGATTATGAAAAAATTAATTGAATAAATAAAATAAAATGAAATGAAAAAAATATATATACCCCTTGTAATTTTTATGTTTGTGCGATCTTCCCCTTTTGGGATATAAGCTAGTAAATTTGTTATACTTTTTATTTAAAAAAAAGAACAACTTTGTTCAATGCTATCAATCTTAAGACTAACTTATGGCAATCATTTCACTTAAAACCTAACCCACGATTCCAACTTGCATCCGATGCAATTTTCCAGGTATTCGACTGCGGGTGAAATATTATTTATCTGTTTGCAATTTTGGTGGCATTCGATTGTAGGTGAAATATTATTCTTCTGGTTGTTTACCTCAGACACTGATTCGACAGAACAGAAGCGTGTGAACGAAGAGTGGGCAAAGTTTCGTGGGAATGATACTATGAGGAATTCATCTTAACTGTTGTTAACTCCTCCCTCCTTAAATAAGAATGTCCTCATTCTGGAATTCCTTATATGGAATTTTATTAATGCTATTTGTTTCTATTGTAAATATCTTTAAACCTGATTCTTCTGGCTGTTTTGTGATTGTAATTGGAGTTTCAGTTGTTTTTAATGTTGTTGAAATTTTTACAGGTTCTCTTCTTACAAGTTAAAATAGTATCGAAATTACAAATTATGCTATCAGGATGATTACTATTGATCCTAGGCCAATATTTGTGAAATAGCTTTGTAGGGATTCATCTCTATTAAATTTTGTAATGTAATATAATGTTAAAAATTCTTTGTAGGTTTTGAAGGTTGAGTCCGGTTGTACCATTGGAGGGATCGGTTTTGTTTCGGAAAGTTCATTAGAGTAGAAGACTAGGTTATCAACTTTTATTGTGGCATTGTGGTATTGAAGGATAAAGGTGCCTTTAAGTTCCATCTCGTCGCTATCAATAATTATTGTGCCGTTAAACTGATTTAAAACAGGTTCCAGGAAATACTTCTTCGATTGAAAGGATATGTTGATTGTTGGTCTCTGTACAGTTGTGGGGACGACTGATAAGCAAGTTTGGAATGCAATAGGTTTGATTAAATCGACTAACTTATTTTTATTACAAATTGTAAGTTTAGAATTAGTTTTACATTTTGTTATTATTCCATATATTGTTTTTTTCACATTTTAAGATATTTTCATAAGGTAGCTTAATTGCTCATTTTTCTCTCTATATTGTTTTTAGTAAAATTATCTTACAAATCTCATTTACAGTGTTTGGGATACTTATTATTTATAAAATTTCATAATTAATTGATGCTATTTTAATTTCCATAAATTCGATTGCTTCGTTTATATTTAGATAGGCTACTTTTGTCAAAAAGTTATTTTACCTTGATCAAAATTTTCCCCACCGGCACACGGTGCTTTGATTTCTGTTTTTTTGTTAAGTTGGTAAATCTGTTGTTGATATTCCCTCTAAATCTTAGCGTCATAGGTTCCAATTTGCAAAAGTTACGTAGCCAAGAGTACATCTATCTCTGTGTGTGTTGGCGATTTTTTACAATTTTAGAAATGGATTTAAATTTGCAACAACGAACCTGTATTAAATTTTGCGAAAAAAAAAATGGATTTAATGGTGCGCAAGCGTTGGAAATGTTGGAAAAGTGTTTCGGCAACGATTCTCTAAAGAAAACGGTCATTTACCAGTGGAACGAGCGGTTCCAAAGTGGTCTTGAGTCAATCGAAGATGATGAATGAAGTGGCAGACCATCGACATCGAAAACCGACGAAAACATTGATGGAGTAAAAGAAATGTTGGTCAGTAGAGATAGCGGAGGACTTGAACATTGCCTATGGATCTGTCCAAGATATTTTGGTTAATTATTTGGGTTTCCGTCGTGTAGCAGCAAAGTTGGTGCCAAAAGACCTCAATTGCATGCAAAAACGAGACCGTGTTGACGTCACAAAAGAGATGATTTGCGAGGCTGAATCCGATCCCACATTCATCAAAAGGATCATTACTGGAAACGAGACGTGGGTTTATGAGTACGACACGCAATCCAGACATCAGGCAAGTGAATGGCGTTCACCAAATGAGCCGAGACCAAAAACCCACGTCATTTTCAGACAAAAAAGAAGGCAATGCTCATGGTTTTCATGGACTACAACGGTGTAGTGCATTAAGAATTTTTTCCAGAAGGCCAGACAGTAAGCAAAGGGTATTATTTGGGCGTTGTGAGACATTTGCGTGTAGCAATTAGCTGAAAGAAACCAGAATTGTGTACAGAAATCTCGTGGATTATGCACCATGATAACGCACCGTCGCACAGTGCCATCATTATTCTTAATTTTTTGACGAAAAATGCAACAAATACCATCCAACAGCCACCGAATTCAACTGATTTGGCTCCCTGTGACATCTTTCTGTTCAATCAAGTTAAAAAACCACTACGGAGAACTCGTTTCAGCAGTTGAGATGGAGTAATGGAAAAATCGCACGAAGCACTGATGGACATACCGAAAACTGAATATAAAAAATGTTTCGAGGATTGGATCAAGCGCTGGCATAAGTGTGTTTCAGTCGATAGGGATTACTTTGAAGGAGACAATATAGATTTAGATGAATAAAATTTTTGTACTTTTAATTTTCTGAATAAATTCCAGATCAAGGTGGTATTCAATATTTTTGATCTCTTCTTTTATTATGTCAATCCATTTTTTATTTCTTCATTTGTTTTATACATTTTTAAAATTTTGTTTGTTGTATTCGTAATTTGGTTTATTTTCTCAATAATTGATCTATTTATAATTACCTGTTTATTGTCGTTTTCTAAATTGCCATTAATTTTTGAATTTAAAATAATAAAGTCATCATCGTCTGGACACCAGATATCCATTTCCATGCTTTGCCAATAAAATTAAGGGCTCTTTTCACGCTCTTGGGTTCTGATCTGTTAATAAGGGATTCTATTGTGGTGATTTCGTGGCAAAGGAATTGATACATGGGATGAATGGTGTCAACATTTTGGTGGATCATGTGTTTAATTTGATAAAGGGTTTCTTCATAGGATTTAAGGTTGATTGTGAGAATTAGTTTAAGTGTTCCGACTTGCAACTTGGATGTTCCTGTAGTAAGTGATAAAACTTTTGTACGAGTATTTGGGTAATCCAAAATCTGGATCAAGCCAAGAGGTCAGAAAAAAACCTGAGAATGAGATGTTAACTCTTAATGTTGCTCTTATGCACGGTTTTGCCTGTTTGAGTAAGTATTGTTTTTGAATGGTTCTCTTTTACAATTTCTTTTTTATATTTGGTAGAAAGTTTGGACCCTTTTCCTTTATTAAGTTTAACATAGACAATATCGCCAGGGGTGCACTTTTTTATGGGTTGTCTTTTTTTGTTGAAATGGGCTAAATCCTTTTCTTGCTTTTCTTTAAGTATAGTTATGTTGTCTTGTCTAGCTTTTTCGTATTCTTCAGGGTTAAGACTTACGTTTCTGTCAAAAAATACTTCAAGTGGCCTTTTGCCAGTTGTAGAATGAACAGAAAAGTTATATTCGTAAACTGCCATATTATCGGTTTTCAGACAACGAATTATTTCCGATAGTGTTGTGTGGAATCTTTCCACTTGACCGTTTACTGAGCTGACGTAAGGAGGTTTTTTGAAAATTTGAATCTTAAGTTGGTCTTCGAGCATGAAATGAATAGATGAGGAATTTCAACATTTCTCATTGTCTATAACAATGATTTTGGGGATGCAAATGAAAAGAGTATTTCACGAGTTGCTATCGATTTGAGGATTTTTGTTTGCGCGTATTTTGAAAACTTATCTATAGCCGTTAAGACAAGTCTCTTCTCAGTTGAGTAGATATCTATATGGACGATTTCGCCTGGGAATTGTGGAATTGGGGTTTCCTTCAGATCTGGTTTATTGGAGTGTCTGTCATATTTTTGTTCTCTGCAAGTTACGCATTTTTGCGTTCATTTTCAGAAAGTAAAACATTTCGAGAATTTAAATTTTATTTTCGCGCGCTTTCTTATCCGCTCTTTTGTGTTCTTCAATGATCGTTTCTTCCTGTTTTTGGGGACATGTAAGGTCCAAAGGACCAAACTTTGGTTTGTGTATAAGGAGTTTTATAGTTTTTAAAATGGAGCGGGTAGAAATTTTGTAATCTTCCCATTATGCTTTCAAACGTAGATATTCCATTTATAACGCTGAGATTTAGAAATTTCTTTGAGATTTCAGTTAAACTTGCATCGGTATAATCTGGTTGTATAAAGGTATGTCTGTAGAAGGTTGGAAAAGATATTTTAAATTCATTATTTTTTGGTCACCGGTTAAAATCATTATCTGGTTTTTAAAAACGTTAATTGGAGATTCTGTTGCGGGTATTAAATCATGTGACAAGCTTTCGTCACTATGTCTTGTCATTGTCATGGAATTCAATTGGGATTCTTTCGGAAGTCGGGATAGAGCGTCAGCTACCACGTTTGTTTTACCTGGTTTATATTTTAGAGTGTTTTTATACTCTTCTAGTATAGCTTTCCACCTTTTCATTTTATTATTATTATCTTTATTAGAAAGAGCGTAAGTTAAAGGCTGATGAACAGTAAATATTTGCACTTTCGCTGAGCCATATAGGTAATTTCGGAGGGATTTAAGCTACCAAATAATTGTGAGCATTTCCTTTTCGTTGGTTTCGAAATACTCTTCAGATTTATTGAGTGTTCATGAAATGAACAAAATCGGTTTAACGTCTTGCGATAAGACATGGCATGATCGGAGGCGTCCGTGGTCAATTGTGAAATCTGGGAACTTGAGAAGAAGATCGTCTGAAATTAGGGTGTTTTTGAGTTTGGGAAAGGATCCTATTGCTTCATCATTTAGTTCGATTAATTTTTTACTTGACAGGGTTTTAGGTACACGTCCTCCTTCTCCTCTTAGTAAAGAAGTGAGAGGTTTAACTAATTGGGCGTAATTTTTTATGAATCTGCGGTAATAGCCAGAAAGTCCCAAAAAGGAGCGAAGGTCCTTAAGAGTTTGTGGTAACGGACAGTTTATTATCGCTTGGGCTTTGGAGGGGTTAGTTTTGATGCCGTCGCAGAAATAATGAAACCGAAAAATTCAACTTTTTTTGTAAGAAATCACATTTGTCAAATTGTATTTTCAAATTCGCTTTTGCAAGTGTCTCAAACATGGTTTTAATGTCTTTTAGATGAGTGTCGATGTCTTTGTTGAAAATTATTATATAGTCAATGTACAAATAATATATTTTTCCAATATGTTCGTGTAACATGTCATCTAAAGCTCGTTGAAATATAGCTAGTGTGTTCTTTAATCCGAATCGGAGGCGCAAAAATTCATATTTGCCATTATTGACGAAGAACGCTGTCTTTTCCACATCGGATTCTTTAAGTCGAATTTGGTGGAACCCACTTTTAAGGTCTATGACCGAAAAGAATTTACTTTGACCCAATTGGGATAACATTTCATTGATTTCAGGTATTGGATACCAATCAGCGACTGTCACTGAATTAAGCTTGCGGTAATCAATTACTATTCTTTCACCGGTTGCGTCCAGTTTTTTGGGACTATCCATATCCGGGTTCTGAAAATAAGTCAGAGAATGACAGTGTTAGTTCATTGAGTTTTTGTCCATAGTTCGGTTGAATGTGATCCAGTCTGACGTGGATCTTATTGACTGCCTGCGAAACATTTTGTATAGTTCCGATTTTAATTTTATCACTTATGAACATTATATTGTCTCTAGTGTGAATAACGGTTGAACGATTTTTTAGGGTGTCGTTACCTAAAATAGCGTCAAATGTCCTGAGAGAGGGTAGGAGAAAAAATGTGAACTGGGAATTTGGTATATCGAAAAGATCTAATGGTGTGTTATTTTTATTTTACCACTAACTGTATTAGTGAAGAAGGGATTTTTATTTGGTATAGGGTTTGAAATGAGTTCTAATCTTATGTAATTTTTGTTTTAACCTGTGTCAATCAGAATTTTCAATACTTTTTCGCTCTTCGTCTTACTCTCGAAATAGGGCAAGGAAGAGCAGTTCAATTTAAAAAATGCATTTCGGCAACGTCTATTATATCTTCAGATTGTGGAGAATTTGTACATTCTTCCGGTGGAAAATCTTATTCGGCAGGAGTTCCTTGATAAGCCATATTTTGGGTTTCCTAGCTCTGTAGATTTTGTTTAGTTGGTCTATTTTTATAGTCGATGGCCAGAGTTTGGATATTAATGTCCACGAAAAGTGGAGGATTCGGGTAACGGGTATTATTTTGAAAAGAAGCCTCACGAATGCCTAGCAGCCTTGGCAAATCACCTTTTAGTCCTCTTACGAACGTATCGAGAGCTTTGTCTCGATATGTTTGCGTAAGGATGGTGAGAGTATCATGTGATACTTAAATACAACCTATCTTATTGAGTATCAGCGATAGGTGCGAATATACCGCGTCATAAAATTCCTGAATTATTTGATTTCTCTGGATGAGAGAAATCGTTTGATATTCAAGCGTGGAGAGGTCACGTTTATCGGCATAGTGCATTGCTAAGCAGCGCGAAATGCACTTCCAATCCAATGGAGTATTGTAAGATTCCAATACCACATCGGCGTGGCCTTCCACTTTATTTTGTATTACACTTAGTATACCGAAATACTTTGAGGTGCCTTTTAAGTGATCATAAAATTGTAGGATTCTCTCTATGCTTTTTTCCCACGAATTGAAATCTCCCAGTGATATCCCGGTGAACGGATAACGTCTGAAATTTTATCTAACTCAGTAATATTTTTCCTAAGCTCTGGGTTAATTACTTGGTCAGTACCAAGAAATAGATTTGAATTTGAATTGACAATAGATTGAATAACCTGTCTATTATTAACCCTTTAGAGCATACAGCGCCATATATGGCTATTTCTATGGAATTTTGTTTTAGCTAAAACGGTACTTAAGCAAATCCGTTTGTTATCGGTAGTTTTTTTTTGCACTATTTCATACTGGAATGTCATGTGAAGAATTTTTTTGCGTCGCTTTATTTCGTGTTTCTATTTGTTTTGTTGAAGCGTCTCACGTGCGTGAATGAAATTGAATTTTGCTAAATTTTGAATTAAAATTTCACCACAAAATAAAATTTTTTATTGAAAAATAATTTTTTTCCAAAAGAAAATAAAATATTCTTTCATAATATAGTATATTTTAATTCTAAGGTAAGCGTTATATATACTATTACTTGCAAAAATTGCCGAAGCCATATATAGCTCTTCATGCAGTAATGCAGTGTATGATATATTTTATACACATATGAAATTTAATTTGCTAGAAATGAATGTACAATTATTCTACAGTAATTTACAATACCTCAACGAAATCGAGGTGATGACGAAAACAAATCCGATACCGATGAAGAAGATGTTGGAAATCAAATGTTTGAACAGGAAGATGTGTATATACCGGACACCGATGAGAACGGTTCAGATGACCACTGTGATAGAACCCACTTTTCGAAAGCAAAGCCGACAAAAAAGTCAGGAGCACCGATTTGGAAAGTTAGTCACTTGCCCCCGTATTCAAATGAGAGCTTTCCATTACAAGGAAATACCAATCTTCTAAGTTTTCTCGATCGACTAGAGACGCCAGCAGACTTTTTTAAATTTTTTTTTACCGACGAACTGATAACCTTTCATAGTTGAACGGTCAAATCTAGTTGCACTTCAAGTTGACATAAATAGACCCGCCAATATTACTAAAAACGAAATGGAGCAATTTATAAGCGAGTTCAGTGAAACCACGTGAGAAGCTCTAAGTTTTATTTTTAGGTATGTATATATACATGTCGTTGGTACAATTACCATCCCCAAGACTCTACTTAGTTTTTAATGCATTTTATTTTCTTAATCACTAACTCTTACATACTAACAAAAAATGCTTAAATGCTAGCTTAAAATTACTTAACAATCTTATACTAACTTACTGGCCCCACACAGGCACTCTAAGCTACTCTGAATACTTATATCTATGTCTTTCAACTGCATTTACATTTTATATATAAATACTATAAATACTATTTTCTATACTTAAGGCTAAGAAAAAAATTTGTTTACAAAAACTTAGCATATGGACCTTTTTTTATTTTTTATAAAAACTTAGTATCTAACTTAAAATAAACCTTAGCCTACCTAACCTAGTTACACAATACACACGTAAACACACATAGTCATTATACACAATCATCTACATATATCAGTATACACCTTTGTATACACTGATATATGTATATGTTTCTCAAATGCTAACCTAAACCTATGTAAGCTCGCCACCGCTAATCACAGAACAAATAAATTAGTCAGCTATGCCTCATTAGTAAGGCTGGTCCGTAATAGACGGAAACGACGACGAAACATCTTCCCCATCATTCAACCACCAGAAATGTTGGTGCTGCCGAACGACATCCCTCTTATCGCGATTCCCCAGCGCCCTACTGAACCTGAGGCGATCCACACTGCCGTGTGCGACGTCTCTGTTGTAGTTGAGTCGCCTGTCCCCAGCTGTCCGAGCGACATGGAAGATTAACGGGACAGCTGATCTATCCTGGATCAACCCTATCTGATCCAGGTAGAGGAATGCTTCCGGTGGAACGAAGCCGTCAGAGCGCACACTCTCGTGGTAAAGGTAATTGGGGTAGTAAGCCCCAGATATCAGGTTATTCGTCGAGGTCATTGCTCTTGAAATGTGCCTTCGAGTCAGCTTAATTACGAAGTTGTACACTCGTATTAGGTTCGCCCTGTTGTAAAGGACCTCATTAGGATAAAATTTCTTGTACTCCGACTCTGGTGTTCTGTACAAGCGAAGACAAGCCCTCTCAAACACCCGAATCTTTTCCATTAAGCTTGCTCGTACATTGAACCACACGGGACAACCAAATACCAGCATGGGCCTGATAAGGGCCATGTAGCAGATTACCTTTATCCTCGCATCGAGTTGGCTGCTATAAAACGGTCTCTTTGTAAGGGCAAAAGCAACTTTAGCTCTGACCAAAATACAGAAACTGATCTAGCCAGATTCCAAGGTATCTGACTGGCTCCAATGCGCTGGATAATGTGCATTATTCATTGCATTATTAAGCAGGGTGGTGTAAATGTCCACCGCTTCTAGAGGAAGATGTCGAAGCACGATGTTCGGAATACCGTCGGTACCCACTGATTTCTTAACTCTGATTGTGTCGAAGATCTCATGGAGTCCTTCCTTCGAAATGAACGGGGGTAGGTCACCTTCTCTGGCAATGACGTTATTTGCCATATTTTCGTCACTAAACCGGTTGAAACCAGAGCCGTCAGATCGCCAGTTCCCTATTTCATTTCGAATGCAGAAGTCGTGCACCAAGACGCGATTGTCCAGGTCGTAATTAGGGCCAATGTTATCAGTGGCCTTGTATACTTCCTGGAAAGTCGCCCCTATGGCCTCAACCTTCTCCTGTGGATCCTCGATCACAAAAAAGTCGTCATTATCAGCGGCCTCATTTGGATCAATACCTGCTATAGTCAGTAACCGTTCGTTGTCTGTTGTCCGGGCTATTTTAAGACACTGAAGGTCGTTTTGATTTTTTCTCCGAAATAGTTTATTTATTTGTGGAAACATATTCGGGTTGCTGGTGTTTACAGCCCGAACCTTGTTGTTCCAATACAAACTTACAGAAATTCTGTAATTCTCTTTTATTAGCGTTTGAATATTTTTAATCGACGACTTCAGTATCCTAATCTCCGGGTCTTGTCGGTCAGTTAACTGTCTGTACAAGTTTTTAAGTCTTGTCAGAAGTCTACTTTTCTGTCGGTGCAGTGCGTCAATAGTAGGATTGCGGAACAGGTCTTCGTTAGTCGTACGTCGATACCGCGGTATTGTAGTGTCCATAGTCTGTTTAATTGTCTCGTCCATTTGTTTTAGGTAATTGTCGATCTCCTCGTTTGACAAATTCCTATTGGACGGTGGGTGGAGCGTGTTCGAGGAGAGCGCTCTTGTCAAAGTTGCGGAGAAGCGTGTCTATCGAGTCTTACTGTAGTTGTAAGAATATCTTTGGACAAACTCCTCCAATTCCGCAATTTCGTTGGGAACTGTAATTTCGGTGCTAGTACCGCAATGGTCATTGTCATACACGAATGTGTGCAGACAGTTTAGCGTTTGTAAATCGTACCTGTTAGTCGTATGCGTTCGTCATACAGCAGTAGATCCAAATAAGACCCGCCTCTGGGAAACGACGAGTTATCCGTCGCTTTAAGACCGAGTCTGTACATATCGAGTAGTAGGTTCCCTCTAGTATTTGGCAAATTATTTCCCCAATCTCTGTGTCTAGCGTTGAAATCCCCGCCGATTATAAAATAATTCTCCCCCGATTCCAGCCTCAGAAGTCGAAAAAGCGTGTCGAGCTCTATAATAAATAGGGTGGATTGTGAAGCCTCAGGTGCATAAACAGAGGCCAAGTACAGCCGCTTTCCACTGCGGAGCGGGATGTAAACGACGACTGCCTCCAACATCCGGAAACTGCGCAACACTCCCTTGTGCAATCTGTGAAATTTTATACCTTCTTTAATGAAGATCGCGACACCGCCTCCACGTTTGGATCTGGGCCGGTTTCTTCTTCTAACAATATAATTATTGTACTCCAGTTTGTGCTTATCGGTTAGCTTGGTTTCGCTAGCGAAAAGCACATCAGGAGTTTGGACTTGTAGCAATTTAAACATCGCGGCTCTTCGTTCAATCCTGATCAACGAATTAACATTCACCGCAAGGACCTTCAAAGTTTGCTCCACCATGTGCGTACCTATTACGGCATGTGTTGCGTTAGGCTCGGCAGCAGCGCGTAGATCTGGTCCACCCGCTTGGCCTGTTCTTGAACCTGCTTTTGCAGCTGAGTCATCTGCCCTTGGATTGCGAGCAAGATAGCCAGCATGTTAGGTGCAGCTTCCGTTGTCCTCGGCGTTGGCGCCGGAGGAGCAACAGTCGCTTGCTGTACCGTAGCCCCCCTACCAGACGCCATTTGGGCGTAGGAAATTTGAGACGTGACGGCTGGTGTTTGAAACCTGACGGGTGAACGTTTGACCTCCACCTTCTGCTGCCGAGCCAGTTTTGCTTTTTTAATGTCAGCGAACTTAGGACAACCCCGATAGTTTGCGGTGTGTCCCACGTTCCCACATAAAACGCACGAGAGCTGCGTCCTATCGGATGCTCCGTCCCTACCCAGAGCACACCCCTCGGAGCTGTGGTTCTTTGCGCACTTCACGCATCGAGGCTGCATTTGGCAGTTCGACGCGGCGTGCCCGAACCTCTTGTACGCATTGTATAACGCCTTCGCTCCTTTTTAATTTTTCCCAGTGAATCACCCGGTAGTCTTGGACATTGATTCTCCTTAGACTATCCAGACGACTTTCGGGACTGAGCTGCACCAAGAAGAACGGCAGACTCCGTTTCTCCCGCCTAGCTCTAGCTGTGGTAAATGGCTTTGCCCCCACAAACTTGAGTCCTTCGCACTCCTTCTCTTTGAGCAGTGCTAGGATCTCCTCAGGATCAGAAGACGGTTCCAACCCCTTCAGCAGCATCGATTGCCGCTTTTCACAGTTCGGTGTGTATGAGTAGTGCTCCGTCGTCGTTTCCTTTAGGAGCTCTTTCACTTTCGCGTAGCCCTCCACTTTATTACAGTGGATCGCATGGCGATCGTTTCCCAATCTCTTAATGTTAAAATTATTACCAATGACCAACTTACACAGGTCCTTGGTTTAATTTACCTCTAGTTTATAGGTGTTGATAGGAGGCACCTTCTCCTTCTTCTTCTGCTGCTGCTGTTGTTGTTGTTGCTGCTGCTGCTGTTGGTGCTGCTGCTGCTGCTTTGTCTGCTGCAGTGATTGTTTCTGCTGCTGCTGGTTTTGTTGTTGCTGCAGTTGTTGTTTCTGCTCGTGTTGCAATTGCTCCCTCTGCCTGCGTGCAGTTTGTTTTATCTTAACAGCAAGCATTTTTTCTTGCAGCTTTTCTATGCCGCTGCTAATGTCTTTTATCATTTCATCCTCATCTTCCGATTCGGAAGAAGCAAAGTCGCTAGAGAAGCAAAGTCATTGTTGCCCCCCTCATATTGTTCATCATCTGTTAGAATGGCATTTACTCTCTTTTTTGTTAGATCAGGAGGGGTTTTCATACTCCTCCTCCTTTTAACGGCTTTCGCCACGGCACCGGCAACACTATTGTTGCCTTTTGCAACTCCTGTTATGGGAAGAGCGGAGCGCTCTCCACCATCCATCACGTGATTTGCTTATTTACTTTTTTGATTTGTTGATAACAGCACTTTGAGGAGATAAAAAAAGAAAAAAAAGGAAAAAGTTCCGGATTTGGGCTGGGCTCGCTCGCTATTCGATGACCGACGCCGCTGACCGCTCGGCTACCGAGTCAACTAGTTAAACTTTGACTGCTTCTCCTTAGGAGGAAACTGATTCACTATTTTTTACTTTAGAAAAAGCCGAAACACGTTTGTTGTTTGTGAAGATCTGCGAACGACTGCCCAAGACTCTACTGGAATACGACTGTTGGTCAAGAATTCGTACGTGGCACCATGACTTGCAATAGATGGAAAAATATATAACGTTTTTTGCACTTTAACAATGACGAGGATATGAAGACGCCAGGTGAAGCCGAATTTGACAAGCTTTTCAAGATTCGACCGGTGCTGAGTAAAATCCGTGATAAATTATTGCTCGTACCTAAAGAAGAACATTTGGTGGTTGATGAGCAAATTATTCCCAACAAGTGCCGGCACCACTAAGCCTCACAAATGGGGTTTAAAAAATTTCGTTTTGAGTGGAGTATCAGGTTTTAGCTACGATTTCCATATTTTTGCTGGAGCCCAAAGTGATACGTACCCGGAAGGAGCACCTAATTTGAGAGTAAGCGGAAATGTTGTAACGAGACTAGCGGCTACCGTACGTAAAGGAAAAAACTAAAAACTATTTTTCGACAATTGGTTTAATAGCCCCAATCTACAAGTCCACCTTATGAAAAATAGTTTATTGCCTTTGGGTACAGTAAGGATTAATCGAGTCCCTCATTCAAAGATGCCAACAGAAAAAGAGTTTAAAAAGCTGGGACGTGGAAGCATGGTCGAAAAATTGGCTAATATCGATGGAGTTGAAGTTGGCCTCGTCTCTTGGTTTGACAATAAAGTTGTCAATATTCTTTCCACTTATGTGGGAAGCGATCCTGTTTCAACAAAAACACGTTTTAGTAAGAAGGACAAAAAATACATTGAAATCAGGTCGCCGAAGGCACTTGATGTCTACAATTATTATATGGGTGGCTTTCATTTACTCGATTCATCACTTGGACTTTATAGAATTCAATTGCGTATAAAAAAAATGGTATAAATAAATTTTTTTGCTCATGATAGATATGTGTATTGTTAACTCATGGATTTTATGGCGTCGTAAATCAGAGGAATATATGCCGCTGTTCGACTTCAAGCTTTTAATAGCTGAGCAATTCTGCAGGGCAGGAAAAGTAAAAAACGAGGACGTCCCACTCCGACTGCATCACCGACTACAAGCAGAGAAGGTACTCCTACTAGCAGTAAAAGAATGAAGCGCCAATATTTTCCACTGAATTCTGTTCGGGCTGACAGTATTGTACATTTTACCAAATGGATGAAGAATAGACAACTTTGTCGAAACGATTGCTCATTCCGTTCCTACACTTTTTGTGAGAAATGTAATGAATTTTTGTGCTACAATGACAAAAGAAAAGTTTTCACACAGTGTAATAGAGAGCCATATATGGCACACCATTTTTTTCCCTGAAATGTACTTAATGCATAGAGACCCATATATGGCTTAATTTTTGTTTTTAAACTATATACCCCAAAACCAAAAATTGTCAATATACGAGGGGCGTTCAACATATTCTCGGTATCGGGGTGAAGCTGTGGGTGTATATATAAATTGACTTATTTATCAAGTAATACTATTATTTTAGTGCATTCATGTAAAATTTCATATAAATGTGATTATTAATTCGCGTTTTATCTCTAGTTAAACAGAATCATAATGGCAACTGAGACGATGATGGTGAAAATTGATCATCGCGCTGTAATTAAATTTCTCACTAAGCAAGGAAAAAGTCAAAAAACTATTCATGAAAAGATGGTGGCTGTTTACCAGGGTACCGCACTTTCATTATCAACTGTGCAAAAGTGGTCAAGTGAGTTCAAGAGAGGCAGAGAGAGCATTGAAGACGACCCCCGCTCCGGCGCCCCGGCTACCGCTTGTGCGGGAGAAAGCACCAAAGAAGTCGAAAAACTTGTTCTTGAGGATGCCCGAATAAAGGTGAAAATGATGGCAGAGATCACCAAGATCAATTGGTACCATTCACACCACTCTTCATGACCATCTTAACCTTTCAAAGGTCAGTGCAAAGTGGGTGTCACGAATGCTCACAGCGCCTCAGAAAAAAGTGAGAATCGCATGCTGTAGAGAGCTTTTGGAGATGTGTAGTGAGAACGCGGACGGTGTTATGGATCGAATTGTTACTGGGGACGAAACACGGGTCCACCACTATGACCCTGAAAGCAAACAAGAGTCCATGCAGTGGCATAAAAGAGGAACAGACCCCCCGAAAAAGTTCAAAGTCACTGCGTCTGCCGCGAAGCTCATGGCCACAGTTTTTTGGGACTCAAAGGGAATCTTACTCATTGAGTACAAAAAAAAAGGTGAAACCATCAACGCCACATCCTACGCTTCCACTTTGCATAATTTGCGGGAGGAAATTAAAAAGAAAAGACGGGTAAATTCGCAGCGGGTGTGTTGCTTCTTCATGACAACGCTCCTGTTCACACGGCGCGAGTTTCCAAGGCTGCTGCGCGAGATTGTGGTTTCGAAGAAATCCAACACCCACCCTATAGTCCTGTTTCCGGATTTGAAAGAATGTCTTCGTGGAAAAAGATTTTCGGATGATGAAGAACTGAAGTCGGCAATAAATGGGTATTTTGCAGAGAAAGAGGAAATTTATTTTCTAGAGGGTTTAAAAAAGCTTATCTCAAGATGTAACAAATGGATTGATGTTAGGGGAGATTATATTGAAAAATAAAAACAATTTAAATTGAATTCGCATTTTCCTTATCGATACCCAGAATATATTGAACGCCTTTCGTATATATTATAATATCCCAAATAAATACATATTTGCATAAATTTTTTTTTTCTTTACTGGGAAAATGTTCATGCAGTAGAGGGTTAATTTTGAATAATACGATTTATTATAATTGAATTTATTATAATTCAAAACATATTTAGGTATAAATTTTATAAATAAATCTTAACTAATCAATAATTAAGTTCACAAAAAGGGAAAAGAAATTTTTATGGACAAGTATGGCGTATTTCCTTAGAATTAAATTTAATTTGCGTAAAAAGAGTAATAGTAATAAAAAGAGTAAAAGAGTAAATAGAAAGATAGTATTCCTTTATTACTTGGATAATTTCACTTTTTACACTTGCGCTAAATCACCCTGCACTGGCGTCCAGTTTATAAATTTGTTGTATTGTTTTTATTTAAAAAAAAAAAATAAACGTTTATCAATGCTGTCAATCTTAAGACTAACTTATGACAATTATTTCACTTAAAACCTAGTCCAATATACCAACTTGCATCCAATGCAATTTTCCAGGTATACGACTGCAGGTGAAATATTATTCTTCTGTTTGGTTGTTTACGAAGCGTGTGCAAAGTTTCGTGGGAACGATTCTTTGAAGAATTCATCTTATCTGTTGGTAATTTATATCTACACATTTGTCATCTACGTGATACCATAAGACTCCTTCCGTTTGATTTGTAAACCCCGTAACTCGTTAGCGGTTACTGGCAGCGATCGATTCGTTGGACCCAATTTTCAACGACTCGGCCACACATTTCGGCCAAAACGGCCGCTATCTCGCGTTCAATGTTGGCTCTGAGCTCTTCCAACGTCGTCGGCGTGTCGGCATAAACCAATGACTTAACGTAGCCCCACAGAAAATAGTCAAGCGGCGTTAAAACGCACGAACGAGGCGGCTAATCTACTGGCACATTTCTTGAGATAACACGCTCACCACACTTACTCTTCAATAAATCGATTATAGCGTGTGATGTGTGGCTTATGGCATCATCCTGTTGAAACCACATGTCGTCCAAGTCCATACCTTCCAATTCGGACCAAAACTAATCGGTGATCATGGCGCGATAACGCTGACCATTCACAATAACGGGACGATCGTTATCGTCGACGAAAAAATATGGGCCAATAACGCCGCCGGCATGCAAACCGCACCAAACAGTTATTTTTTGTAGATGAAGTGGTGATTTTTGAAGCTCATGTGGATTTTCACCGGACCAATAACGCATATTTTGCTTATTGACGAACCCATTGAGCCAAAAATGAGCTTCATCACTGAAGATGATTTTGCGATGAAATTCATCATCTTGGCGTATCTTCTCCAGAAACCAATCGGCTTCTAGGGCGAGAATTACGACTGAAAATTGGAGTTGACGCTCTTAAAGTTGCAGTCACCGACTCCGAATTTCGGGAGAAAATTTTTATAATTTGCATACTTTGCTCGTTCGTGTACTTTACCATAATGAAAATGTTGAGCTTACTGAATAAATTGACAGTGACAGTTTGATGATTAGTGCAAGAGTGCGTTCACAAATTGAATTCAAAGTTGTCAAGTCCCTATTGGATAACCTTTTATTTAGATTATCCAAATCGCGGAAATTTGCAACAGCTTTGTAGAATAACGGCATAATTTATGAATTTTGGCATCAAAGAACTAACAGTCTTAAACGGAAGTGGTTGCGGATAACGACCCCAATTTCCACTCTCCCTCTGCTTCGTCATGACCATCAACAAGTCGCAGGACTTACGCTGAACGCGGAAGTAACAGACTTCCGAACGCCTTGCTTTGCACACAGCCAACTCTACGTCGCCTGTTCGATGATCAGGGGCTCCGCTAATCTTATCATTTACGCTCACGAAAACCAAACAAGTAATATAGTATAGAGAGACCTTGATTTAAAGTTAACTTACCTTTCGGTTTGTTTCGATACTCTGCGGGAAGCAGAGTAGTGAATTAGCTTCACTCCCAGCGTCTCTATTCACTGAACAAATTAACCTGGCTCTTAGTGACGCGAAACCTGGAACCAGTGTATTAAAAATATTGATGTGAATTCAATAAAAATTAGTTAAACATTCACATTTTATTTACTTTGTTTTATTGTTTTTTTTTTATTTATGTATTTTTTTTTAAGAATTTAACTCTCAATTGGATATGAGAACTCTTTAAACTAAAACTAAACACCTCACACGATTTCAATTGACTGTAAAAATGTTTTTCCTTCGGGCCGTACCGTCCACTAAGATTTATGCCACGGCCAGCCACTAAAATTCTTATTCATTAGAAGCCTATTTAACATTCGCCTACCGTCAGAGACCTTTTATCAAATATTCACTATACCAATGCGAACGAGTATACTCGTAAGCTAGTACGAAATTAATCTGGTCAAAGCCTGAACTTGTCAACGCTATTAAAAATTGTTACACGTTGTGCAGTAAATGGAAACGCCGACCTGCATAAGAAATTATCTAAAAATTTTCAACCTAAATCTGCTGTACTTCTAGAAAATGTTTATACTGAATGGACGATTTGATTGTTAACTTCATGAAAGGGAAGTTCTTGAATTCACCTCGAAAATGAAAATGTGGAAAATTTTTACTTATATTATATATTTATTCCATTGGATATCGGATACCAGTTCAGACGCGTCATGTGAGATATCATGTCCCGCCTTAAAACCGAATTGATTATCCGGAACTATATGTTTGTACTCAACCCACCTAGTCAGAGCTCTATTGATTACCTTTTCAAAAACCTTACTGATATTCGGAAGGAGACTTATCGACCGAAGATTCGCCGGATTGGGTACATCCTTTCCCTTTTTGGTGATAGGTTGAACCACCGCCGTTTTCCAATGCGCTGGATAATGTGTATTATTCATTGCATTATTAAACAGGGTGGTGTAGATGTCCACCGCTTCTAGAGGAAGATGTCGAAGCACGATGTTCGGAATACCATCGGTACCCACTGATTTCTTAACTCTGATTCTGTCGAAGATCTCATGGAGTGCTTCCATCGAAATGAACGGGGGTAAGTCACCCTCTCTGGCAATGACATTATTTGTCATATTTTCGTCGCTAAACCGGGTGAAACCAGAGCCGTTGGATCGCCAATTCTCTATTTCATTTCGAATGTACTCGTAGCAGTTGTAAACCAGGACGCGATTGTCCAGGTCGTAATTAGGGCCAATGTTATCAATGGCCTTGTATACTTCCTGGAAAGTCGCCCCTATGGCCTCAACCTTCTCCTGTGGATCCTCGATCTCAAAAAAGTCGTCATCATCAGCGGCCTCATTTGGATCAATGCCTGCTATAGTCAGTAACCGTTCGTTGTCTGTTGTCCGGGCTATTTTAAGACACTGAAGGTCGTTTTGATTTTTTCTCCGAAATAGTTTATTTATTTGCGGAAACATATTCGGGTTGCTAGTGTTTACAGCCCGAACCTTGTTGTTCCAATACAAACTTACAGAAATTCTGTAATTTTCTTTTATTATTTTTAATCGACGACTGCAGTGTCCTAATCTCCGGGTCTTGTCGGTCAGTTAACTGTCTGTACAAGTTTCTAAGTCTTGTCAGTAGTCTACTTTTCTGTCGGTGCAGTGCGTCAATAGTAGGATTGCGGAACAGGTCTTCGTTAGTCGTACGTCGATACCGCGGTATTGTAGTGTCCATAGTCTGTTTAATTGTCTCGTCCATTTGTTTTAGGTAATTGTCGATCTCCTCGTTTGACAAATTCCTATTAGACGGTGGGTGGAGCGTGTTCGAGGAGAGCGCTCTTGTCAAAGTTGCGGAGAAGCGTGTCTATCGAGTCTTACTGTAGTTGTAAGAATATCTTTGGACAAACTCCTCCAATTCCGCAATTTCGTTGGGAACTGTAATTTCGGTGCTAATACCGCAATGGTCACTGTCATACACGAATGTGCGCAGACAGTTTAGCGTTTGTAAATTCGTACCTGTTAGTCGTATGAGTTCGTCATACAGCAGTAGATCCAAATAAGACCCGCCTCTGGGAAACGACGGGTTATCCGCCGCTTTAAGACCGAGTCTGTACATGACATCGTGCTCACCCCACCAGTCGAGTAGTAGGTTCCCTCTAGTATTTGGCAAATTATTTCCCCAATCTCTGTGTCTAGCGTTGAAATCCCCGCCGATTATAAAATAATTCTCCCCCGATTCCAGCCTCAGAAGTCGAAAAAGCGTGTCGAGCTCTATAATGAATAGGGTGGATTGTGAAGCCTCAGGTGTATAAACAGAGGCCAAGTACAGCCGCTTTCCACTGCGGAGCGGGATGTAAACGACGACTGCCTCCAACATCCGGAAACTGCGCAACACTCCCTTGTACACTCTGTGAAATTTTATACCTTCTTTAATGAAGATCGCGACACCGCCTCCACGTTTGGATCTGGGCCGGTTTCTTCTTCTAACAATATAATTATTGTACTCCAGTTTGTGCTTATCGGTTAGCTTGGTTTCGCTAGCGAAAAGCACATCAGGAGTTTGGACTTGTAGCAATTTAAACATCGCGGCTCTTCGTTCAATCCTGATCAGCGAATTAACATTCACCGCAAGGACCTTCAAAGTTTGCTCCACCATGTGCGTACCTATTACGGCATGTGTTGCGTTAGGCTCGGCAGCAGCGCGTAAATCTGGTCCACCCGCTTGGCCTGTTCTTGAACCTGCTTTTGCAGCTGAGTCATCTGCCCTTGGATTGCGAGCAAGATAGCCAGCATGTTAGGTGCAGCTTCCGTTGTCCTCGGCGTTGGCGCCGGAGGAGCAACAGTCGCTTGCTGTACCGTAGCCCCCCTACCAGACGCCATTTGGGCGTAGGAAATTTGAGACGTGACGGCTGGTGTTTGAAACCTGACGGGTGAACGTTTGACCTCCACCTTCTGCTGCCGAGCCAGTGTTGCTTTTTTAATGTCAGCGAACTTAGGACAACCCCGATAGTTTGCGGTGTGTCCCACGTTCCCACATAAAACGCACGAGAGCTGCGTCCTATCGGATGCTCCGTCCCTACCCAGAGCACACCCCTCGGAGCTGTGGTTCTTTGCGCACTTCACGCATCGAGGCTGCATTTGGCAGTTCGACGCGGCGTGCCCGAACCTCTTGTACGCATTGTATAACGCCTTCGCTCCTTTTTAATTTTTCCCAGTGAATCACCTGGTAGTCTAGGACATTGATTCTCCTTAGACTATCCAGACGACTTTCGGGACTGAGCTGCACCAAGAAGAACGGCAGACTCCGTTTCTCCCGCCTAGCTCTAGCTGTGGTAAATGGCTTTGCCCCCACAAACTTGAGTCCTTCGCACTCCTTCTCTTTGAGCAGTGCTAGGATCTCCTCAGGATCAGAAGACGGTTCCAACCCCTTCAGCAGCATCGATTGCCGCTTTTCACAGTTCGGTGTGTATGAGTAGTGCTCCGTCGTCGTTTCCTTTAGGAGCTCTTTCACTTTCGCGTAGCCCTCCACTTTATTACAGTGGATCGCATGGCGATCGTTTCCCAATCTCTTAATGTTAAAATTATTACCAATGACCAACTTACACAGGTCCTTGGTTTAATTTACCTCTAGTTTATAGGTGTTGATAGGAGGCACCTTCTCCTTCTTCTTCTGCTGCTGCTGTTGTTGTTGTTGCTGCTGCTGCTGTTATTGCTGCTGCTGCTGCTTTGTCTGCTGCAGTGATTGTTTCTGCTGCTGCTGGTTTTGTTGTTGCTGCAGTTGTTGTTTCTGCTCGTGTTGCAATTGCTCCCTCTGCCTGCGTGCAGTTTGTTTTATCTTAACAGCAAGCATTTTTTCTTGCAGCTTTTCTATGCCGCTGCTAATGTCTTTTATCATTTCATCCTCATCTTCCGATTCGGAAGAAGCAAAGTCGCTAGAGAAGCAAAGTCATTGTTGCCCCCCTCATATTGTTCATCATCTGTTAGAATGGCATTTACTCTCTTTTTTGTTAGATCAGGAGGGGTTTTCATACTCCTCCTCCTTTTAACGGCTTTCGCCACGGCACCGGCAACACTATTGTTGCCTTTTGCAACTCCTGTTATGGGAAGAGCGGAGCGCTCTCCACCATCCATCACGTGATTTGCTTATTTACTTTTTTGATTTGTTGATAACAGCACTTTGAGGAGATAAAAAAAGAAAAAAAAGGAAAAAGTTCCGGATTTGGGCTGGGCTCGCTCGCTATTCGATGACCGACGCCGCTGACCGCTCGGCTACCGAGTCAACTAGTTAAACTTTGACTGCTTCTCCTTAGGAGGAAACTGATTCACTATTTTTTACTTTAGAAAAAGCCGAAACACGTTTGTTGTTTGTGAAGATCTGCGAACGACTGCCCAAGACTCTACTGGAATACGACTGTTGGTCAAGAATTCGTACGTGGCACCATGACTTGCAATAGATGGAAAAATATATAACGTTTTTTGCACTTTAACAATGACGAGGATATGAAGACGCCAGGTGAAGCCGAATTTGACAAGCTTTTCAAGATTCGACCGGTGCTGAGTAAAATCCGTGATAAATTATTGCTCGTACCTAAAGAAGAACATTTGGTGGTTGATGAGCAAATTATTCCCAACAAGTGCCGGCACCACTAAGCCTCACAAATGGGGTTTAAAAAATTTCGTTTTGAGTGGAGTATCAGGTTTTAGCTACGATTTCCATATTTTTGCTGGAGCCCAAAGTGATACGTACCCGGAAGGAGCACCTAATTTGAGAGTAAGCGGAAATGTTGTAACGAGACTAGCGGCTACCGTACCTAAAGGAAACAACTAAAAACTATTTTTCGACAATTGGTTTAATAGCCCCAATCTACAAGTCCACCTTATGAAAAATAGTTTATTGCCTTTGGGTACAGTAAGGATTAATCGAGTCCCTCATTCAAAGATGCCAACAGAAAAAGAGTTTAAAAAGCTGGGACGTGGAAGCATGGTCGAAAAATTGGCTAATATCGATGGAGTTGAAGTTGGCCTCGTCTCTTGGTTTGACAATAAAGTTGTCAATATTCTTTCCACTTATGTGGGAAGCGATCCTGTTTCAACAAAAACACGTTTTAGTAAGAAGGACAAAAAATACATTGAAATCAGGTCGCCGAAGGCACTTGATGTCTACAATTATTATATGGGTGGCTTTCATTTACTCGATTCATCACTTGGACTTTATAGAATTCAATTGCGTATAAAAAAAATGGTATAAATAAATTTTTTTGCTCATGATAGATATGTGTATTGTTAACTCATGGATTTTATGGCGTCGTAAATCAGAGGAATATATGCCGCTGTTCGACTTCAAGCTTTTAATAGCTGAGCAATTCTGCAGGGCAGGAAAAGTAAAAAACGAGGACGTCCCACTCCGACTGTATCACCGACTACAAGCAGAGAAGGTACTCCTACTAGCAGTAAAAGAATGAAGCGCCAATATTTTCCACTGAATTCTGTTCGGGCTGACAGTATTGTACATTTTACCAAATGGATGAAGAATAGACAACTTTGTCGAAACGATTGCTCATTCCGTTCCTACACTTTTTGTGAGAAATGTAATGAATTTTTGTGCTACAATGACAAAAGAAAAGTTGTCATACAGTGTAATAGAGAGCCATATATGGCACACCATTTTTTTCCCTGAAATGTACTTAATGCATAGAGACCCATATATGGCTTAATTTTTGTTTTTAAACTATATACCCCAAAACCAAAAATTGTCAATATACGAGGGGCGTTCAACATATTCTCGGTATCGGGGTGAAGCTGTGGGTGTATATATAAATTGACTTATTTATCAAGTAATACTATTATTTTAGTGCATTCATGTAAAATTTCATATAAATGTGATTATTAATTCGCGTTTTATCTCTAGTTAAACAGAATCATAATGGCAACTGAGACGATGATGGTGAAAATTGATCATCGCGCTGTAATTAAATTTCTCACTAAGCAAGGAAAAAGTCAAAAAACTATTCATGAAGAGATGGTGGCTGTTTACCAGGGTACCGCACCTTCATTATCAACTGTGCAAAAGTGGTCAAGTGAGTTCAAGAGAGGCAGAGAGAGCATTGAAGACGACCCCCGCTCCGGCGCCCCGGCTACCGCTTGTGCGGGAGAAAGCACCAAAGAAGTCGAAAAACTTGTTCTTGAGGATGCCCGAATAAAGGTGAAAATGATGGCAGAGATCACCAAGCTTTCAATTGGTACCATTCACACCACTCTTCATGACCATCTTAACCTTTCAAAGGTCAGTGCAAAGTGGGTGTCACGAATGCTCACAGCGCCTCAGAAAAAAGTGAGAATCGCATGCTGTAGAGAGCTTTTGGAGATGTGTAGTGAGAACGCGGACGGTGTTATGGATCGAATTGTTACTGGGGACGAAACACGGGTCCACCACTATGACCCTGAGTCCATGCAGTGGCATAAAAAAGGAACAGACCCCCCGAAAAAGTTCAAAGTCACAGAGTCTGCCGCGAAGCTCATGGCCACAGTTTTTTGGGACTCAAAGGGAATCTTACTCATTGAGTACAAAAAAAAAGGTGAAACCATCAACGCCACATCCTACGCTTCCACTTTGCATAATTTGCGGGAGGAAATTAAAAAGAAAAGACGGGTAAACTCGCAGCGGGTGTGTTGCTTCTTCATGACAACGCTCCTGTTCACACGGCGCGAGTTTCCAAGGCTGCTGCACGAGATTGTGGTTTCGAAGAAATCCAACACCCACCCTATAGTCCTGTTTCCGGATTTGAAAGAATGTCTTCGTGGAAAAAGATTTTCGGATGATGAAGAACTGAAGTCGGCAATAAATGGGTATTTTGCAGAGAAAGAGGAAATTTATTTTCTAGAGGGTTTAAAAAAGCTTATCTCAAGATGTAACAAATGGATTGATGTTAGGGGAGATTATATTGAAAAATAAAAACAATTTAAATTGAATTCGCATTTTCCTTCATATCGATACCGAGAATATATTGAACGCCTTTCGTATATATTATAATATCCCAAATAAATACATATTTGCATAAATTTTTTTTTTCTTTACTGGGAAAATGTTCATGCAGTAGAGGGTTAATTTTGAATAATACGATTTATTATAATTGAATTTATTATAATTCAAAACATATTTAGGTATAAATTTTATAAATAAATCTTAACTAATCAATAATTAAGTTCACAAAAAGGGAAAAGAAATTTTTATGGACAAGTATGGCGTATTTCCTTAGAATTAAATTTAATTTGCGTAAAAAGAGTAATAGTAATAAAAAGAGTAAAAGAGTAAATAGAAAGATAGTATTCCTTTATTACTTGGATAATTTCACTTTTTACACTTGCGCTAAATCACCCTGCACTGGCGTCCAGTTTATAAATTTGTTGTATTGTTTTTATTAAAAAAAAAAATAAACTTTTTTCAATGCTGTCAATCTTAAGACTAACTTATGACATATATTTCACTTAAAACCTAGTCCAATATACCAACTTGCATCCAATGCAATTTTCCAGGTATACGACTGCAGGTGAAATATTATTCTTCTGTTTGGTTGTTTACGAAGCGTGTGCAAAGTTTCGTGGGAACGATTCTTTGAAGAATTCATCTTATCTGTTGGTAATTTATATCTACACATTTGTCATCTACGTGATACCATAAGACTCCTTCCGTTTGATTTGTAAACCCCGTAACTCGTTAGCGGTTACTGGCAGCGATCGATTCGTTGGACCCAATTTTCAACGACTCGGCCACACATTTCGGCCAAAACGGCCGCTATCTCGCGTTCAATGTTGGCTCTGAGCTCTTCCAACGTCGTCGGCGTGTCGGCATAAACCAATGACTTAACGTAGCCCCACAGAAAATAGTCAAGCGGCGTTAAAACGCACGAACGAGGCGGCTAATCTACTGGCACATTTCTTGAGATAACACGCTCACCACACTTACTCTTCAATAAATCGATTATAGCGTGTGATGTGTGGCTTATGGCATCATCCTGTTGAAACCACATGTCGTCCAAGTCCATACCTTCCAATTCGGACCAAAACTAATCGGTGATCATGGCGCGATAACGCTGACCATTCACAGTAACGGGACGATCGTTATCGTCGACGAAAAAATATGGGCCAATAACGCCGCCGGCATGCAAACCGCACCAAACAGTTATTTTTTGTAGATGAAGTGGTGATTTTTGAAGCTCATGTGGATTTTCACCGGACCAATAACGCATATTTTGCTTATTGAAGAACCCATTGAGCCAAAAATGAGCTTCATCACTGAAGATGATTTTGCGATGAAATTCATCATCTTGGCGTATCTTCTCCAGAAACCAATCGGCTTCTAGGGCGAGAATTACGACTGAAAATTGGAGTTGACGCTCTTAAAGTTGCAGTCACCGACTCCGAATTTCGGGAGAAAATTTTTATAATTTGCATAGTCTGCTCGTTCATGTACTTTACCATGATGAAAATGTTGAGCTTACTGAATAAATTGACAGTGACAGTTTGATGATTAGTGCAAGAGTGCGTTCACAAATTGAATTCAAAGTTGTCAAGTCCCTATTGGATAACCTTTTATTTAGATTATCCAAATCGCGGAAATTTGCAACAGCTTTGTAGAATAACGGCATAATTTATGAATTTTGGCATCAAAGAACTAACAGTCTTAAACGGAAGTGGTTGCGGATAACGACCCCAATTTCCACTCTCCCTCTGCTTCGTCATGACCATCAACAAGTCGCAGGACTTACGCTGAACGCGGAAGTAACAGACTTCCGAACGCCTTGCTTTGCACACAGCCAACTCTACGTCGCCTGTTCGATGATCAGGGGCTCCGCTAATCTTATCATTTACGCTCACGAAAACCAAACAAGTAATATAGTATAGAGAGACCTTGATTTAAAGTTAACTTACCTTTCGGTTTGTTTCGATACTCTGCGGGAAGCAGAGTAGTGAATTAGCTTCACTCCCAGCGTCTCTATTCACTGAACAAATTAACCTGGCTCTTAGTGACGCGAAACCTGGAACCAGTGTATTAAAAATATTGATGTGAATTCAATAAAAATTAGTTAAACATTCACATTTTATTTACTTTGTTTTATTGTTTTTTTTTTATTTATGTATTTTTTTTTAAGAATTTAACTCTCAATTGGATATGAGAACTCTTTAAACTAAAACTAAACACCTCACACGATTTCAATTGACTGTAAAAATGTTTTTCCTTCGGGCCGTACCGTCCACTAAGATTTATGCCACGGCCAGCCACTAAAATTCTTATTCATTAGAAGCCTATTTAACATTCGCCTACCGTCAGAGACCTTTTATCAAATATTCACTATACCAATGCGAACGAGTATACTCGTAAGCTAGTACGAAATTAATCTGGTCAAAGCCTGAACTTGTCAACGCTATTAAAAATTGTTACACGTTGTGCAGTAAATGGAAACGCCGACCTGCATAAGAAATTATCTAAAAATTTTCAACCTAAATCTGCTGTACTTCTAGAAAATGTTTATACTGAATGGACGATTTGATTGTTAACTTCATGAAAGGGAAGTTCTTGAATTCACCTCGAAAATGAAAATGTGGAAAATTTTTACTTATATTATATATTTATTCCATTGGATATCGGATACCAGTTTAGACGCGGCATGTGAGATATCATGTCCCGCCTTAAAACCGAATTGATTATCCGGAACTATATGTTTGTACTCAACCCACCTAGTCAGAGCTCTATTGATTACCTTTTCAAAAACCTTACTGATATTCGGAAGGAGACTTATCGACCGAAGATTCGCCGGATTGGGTACATCCTTTCCCTTTTTGGTGATAGGTTGAACCACCGCCGTTTTCCAATGCGCTGGATAATGTGTATTATTCATTGCATTATAAAACAGGGTGGTGTAGATGTCCACCGCTTCTAGAGGAAGATGTCGAAGCACGATGTTCGGAATACCATCGGTACCCACTGATTTCTTAACTCTTAATTAGGGCCAATGTTATCAATGGCCTTGTATACTTCCTGGAAAGTCGCCCCTATGGCCTCAACCTTCTCCTGTGGATCCTCGATCTCAAAAAAGTCGTCATCATCAGCGGTCTCATTTGGATCAATGCCTGCTATAGTCAGTAACCGTTCGTTGTCTGTTGTCCGGGCTATTTTAAGACACTGAAGGTCGTTTTGATTTTTTCTCCGAAATAGTTTATTTATTTGCGGAAACATATTCGGGTTGCTAGTGTTTACAGCCCGAACCTTGTTGTTCCAATACAAACTTACAGAAATTCTGTAATTTTCTTTTATTAGCGTTTGGATATTTTTAATCGACGACTGCAGTGTCCTAATCTCCGGGTCTTGTCGGTCAGTTAACTGTCTGTACAAGTTTCTAAGTCTTGTCAGAAGTCTACTTTTCTGTCGGTGCAGTGCGTCAATAGTAGGATTGCGGAACAGGTCTTCGTTAGTCGTACGTCGATACCGCGGTATTGTAGTGTCCATAGTCTGTTTAATTGTTTCGTCCATTTGTTTTAGGTAATTGTCGATCTCCTCGTTTGACAAATTCCTATTGGACGGTGGGTGGAGCGTGTTCGAGGAGAGCGCTCTTGTCAAAGTTGCGGAGAAGCGTGTCTATCGAGTCTTACTGTAGTTGTAAGAATATCTTTGGACAAACTCCTCCAATTCCGCAATTTCGTTGGGAACTGTAATTTCGGTGCTAATACCGCAATAGTCATTGTCATACACGAATGTGCGCAGACAGTTTAGCGTTTGTAAATTCGTACCTGTTAGTCGTATGCGTTCGTCATACAGCAGTAGATCCAAATAAGACCCGCCTCTGGGAAACGACGAGTTATCCGTCGATTTAAGACCGAGTCTGTACATATCGAGTAGTAGGTTCCCTCTAGTATTTGGCAAATTATTTCCCCAATCTCTGTGTCTAGCGTTGAAATCCCCGCCGATTATAAAATAATTCTCCCCCGATTCCAGCCTCAGAAGTCGAAAAAGCGTGTCGAGCTCTGTAATGAATAGGGTGGATTGTGAAGCCTCAGGCGCATAAACAGAGGCCAAGTACAGCCGCTTTCCACTGCGGAGCGGGATGTAAACGACGACTGCCTCCAAGACCCGGAAACTGCGCAACACTCCCTTGTACACTCTGTGAAATTTTGTACCTTCTTTAATGAAGATCGCGACACCGCCTCCACGTTTGGATCTGGGCCGATTTCTTCTTCTAACAATATAATTATTGTACTCCAGTTTGTGCTTATCGGTTAGCTTGATTTCGCTAGCGAAAAGCACATCAGGAGTTTGGTCTTGTAGCAATTTAAATATCGTGGCTCTTTGTTCGATCCTAATCAGTGAATTAATATTCACCGCAAAGACCTTCAAAGTTTGCTCCACCATGTGCGTACCCATTACGTCATGTGTTGCGTTAGGTCCGGCAGCAGCGCGTAGATCTGGTCCACCCGCTTGGCCTGTTCTTGTACTTGCTGCTGCAGCTGAGCCATCTGCCCTTGGATTGCGAGCAAGATGGCCAGCATGTTAGGTGCTGCTTCCGTTGTTCTCGGCACTGGCACTGGCATTGGAGAAGCAACAGCCGCTTGCTGTACCGTAGCCCCCCTACCTGACGCCATTTGGGCGTAGGAAATTTGGGACGTGACGGCTGGTGTTTGAAACCTAACAGGTGAACGTTTGACCTCTACCTTCGGCTGCCGAGTCAGTTTTGCTTTTTTAATGTCAGCGAACTTAGGACAACCCCGATAGTTTGCGGTGTGTCCCACCTTCCCACATAACACGCACGAGAGGGACATTGATTCTCCTTAGACTATCCAGACGACTTTCGGGACTGAGCTGCACCAGGAAGGATGGCAGACTCCATTTCTCCCGCCTAGCTCTAGCTGTGGTAAATGGCTTTACCCCCACAAACTTGAGTCCTTCGCACTCCTTCTCTTTGAGAAGTGTAAGGATCTCCTCAGCATCAGAAGACGGTTCCAACCCCTTTTCACACTTCGGTGTCAATGAGTAGTGCTCCGTCGTCGTTTCTTTTAGGAACTATTTCACTTTCGCGTAGCCCTCCACTGTATTACAGTGGATGGCATGGCGTTCGTTCCCCAATCGCTTAATATTAAAATTGTTACCAATGACCAACTTATACAGGTCCTTGGTTTCATTTACCTCTAGTTTATAGGTGTTAATAGGAGGCACCTTCTCTTTCTGCTACTGTTGTTGTTGTTGCTGTTATGTTTTCAGCTGTTGTTGTTTTTGCGGCTGTCGCTGTTTCTGCTGCTGCTGTTGTTTCTGCTGCTGCTGGTTTTGTTGTTGCTGCAGTTGTTGTTTCTGCTCGTGTTGCTTTTTTTTTGGGCGCTTTCTACCTCTAATTTCTTCCTCTGCCTGCGTGCAGTTTCTTTTAGCTTAACAGCAAGCATTTTTTCTTGCAGCTTTTTATGCTGCTGCTAATGTCTTTTATCATTTCATCTTCATCTTCCGATTCGGATGCCGCTAGAGAAGCAAAGTTGTTACTGCCCCCCTCATAATGTTCATCATCCTCTGTTAGAACAGCATTTACTCTCTTTTTTGTTAGATTAGGAGGGGTTTTCAAACTCCTCCTCCTTTTAATGGCTTTCGCCACGGCACCGCCAACAGTAGTGTTGCCTTTTGCTTCCGTTGTGGGAAGAGCAGAACGCTCTCCACCATCCATCACGTGATTTTTTGGTTTTGATTTGAAGCACCATATTTAACACAATTTCAGCCAAAAAAAAAAAGTTCCAATTTGGCCCGGGATCGAACTCGCGTCCCACGATTTGTTGACCGACGCCGCTAACCTCTTGGCTACCGAGTCAACCAATAAAATTCCGCCTAATTATATTTACGAAAAAAACTTTTTCACTTTTTCACAAAGAGAAGCCGAGACACATCTATTCTCCGCGGAGATCTGCGAACGACTGACACTTGTTTTTATTCACACGCACTGTCGGTCAGATTCGCGCACCAACTAATCCCTTCAGGCATAATACGAGTGCAACATGCAATAAAAGCATAATCAAACAGCAAAGAGGAAAAAAACTACAGATAGTTATTTTCTTCTCATTCTTCGTCTTTTAATTGTTAACTAACATACCGTTTTCTTTTACATGTGTAAATATGGTTAGGTGCCGTTAATGAGCACCTTTATATTTTTGATATAAAACTATGTAACCACTAGTCTTTCCTCGTAAACATAATCATGTTAGATCTACTCTATTAATAAATTAACCATTCCTTTTTTTACTGTATTTTTGCGTGTCTTAATGCGTGAGATATCTTTAAAATTCACAGATTTTTTTTCACAATATCTTGACGTATTAAAGTGTACGTATTAAAGTGTATTGACGTATCAATGTTTCTAGACAGATTTTATGCCCGTGTGTGTAAATGTTTGTGGTCCACGCCAAAATCCACTGAAAAGTTGCCAGGTGGATTAAGGGAGACGGCGCCTTCAACTTCAACAACGGCAGCAGTAAAATCCAATGGGTCAGGAGTCGGACAATAACGAATACCCATATATATCCGATGGTGGAGAAGGTCATTACATGGGAGGCCACAACAGCTTCGCATCTCTAGCTGCAACAGAATCCGACGACGAAGAGGCAGATGTCGAGGCTATAATAAGTAGCATCTGTCAACTAACGAAAAAAGTGCTCGCCATTAAGGCGAAAAAACGGCAAGAAGAGAAAATAAGCGAAAACAAAGCTCCCAGCTACAAGAACAACTACAACAGCAAGAAGTTGTAAGCCAGCAACTAACAAAACAATAAACGGACAATGTAAAACAAAAGCAGCAAAACAACGTTTTGGCTAGAGCCAAAAGGGAGAAGCGGAAACTACCGTTCTTCCTGGTTCAGCTAAGGCCCAACAGCAAACTGGATGCTCTAAGGAGCATCAAAGTCCTAGACTACCAGGTTGTACACTGGGAAAAATTAAAGAGGAGCGAAAACATTTTACAATGTGTTCGCTGCCAAAGATTCGGACACGCCGCGTCGAACTGCGAAATGCAGCCTCGATGCGTGAAGTGTGGAAAGAACCACAAATTCGAGGAATGCGCTCTAGGTAAGGACGGAGCGTCAGAAAAAAGGAGGAGATTGATAGGTATCTAAAACTAATGAACGAGACAATTAAACGAACAATGGACAAAACGATACCTCGGTATCAATACACTGACAACGAAGACTTATTCCGCAACGCAACCATTGACGCACTGCACCGACATAAAAGTAGACTGCTGTCAAGACTAAAAACATTGTACAGACAGTTTACTGAGAGACATAACCCGGAGATCATGACACTGAAGACGTCGATTAGAAACCTCCAAACATTGATAAAGGAAAATTACAGAGCATCTGTAAGTTTGTACTGGAATAACAAAATTCGAGCTGTAAACACCAGCAACCCGAATATGTTCCCGCAAATAAATAACATATTTCGGAGAAAAGATCAAAACGACCTTTCTTGTCTTAAAATCGTTCGAACGACGGACAACGAGAACATACTTATAGCAGCAGGCATAGATCCAAATGAGGCTGTTGATGATGATAACTTCTTTGTGATCGAGGATCCGCAAGAGAAGGTAGAGGCTATAGGAGCGACTTCCTGGAAAATATATAAGGCGAATGACATCATTGGTCCGAACCACGACCTGGAAAATCGAGTCCTTGTGCACAATTTCTACCTTCGAAATGAAATTGTGAATTGGCGATTCGAGAGCTCGGGTTTCAACCAGTTCAATGACGAGAATATGGCAAATAATGTCATTACCAATGAAATGCTACTACCACCGTTCATGTGGTGGCCGTGGTGTAGTGGTAGTAGCAAACGCTTCTCACTCGGAGGGTCCAGGTTCGAATCCTGCCCATGGCGAAAATCAGTTTTTCATTGTATAATTGGAACTCATACAAAAAAATTCTGCGTGTGAAGGCATAACACTGACATGTAGATTTGGCTGTTATAAGAGTTTCAAGCAATGAAAAAAAAAAATACTGGGAATTATATCTCGAATCACTCTGAGTGAAGAAAAACTCTCCGTCCTATTCGGACTCCCACCCCTGGAGAGCAAACATAGAAACCAAACACACCTGAGTTTCAAACCACTACAAAAACAATTTTCCTTTCTCCTCCTTCTATCTTTCCGCCCGCGCCCTGGCAACAGTAAAAGGGTATCAACCCCTTAGGCGCGCGTAAATTATAAAAAAAAAAAAAAAAAAAAAATTTCGAAGGCAGAGCTCCAAACGATCTTCGAATCGCTTATAAGTAAGAAATCGGTGGGAACCGATGAAACACCGAACATTGTACTTCAACAGCTCCCACTAGAAGCGGTTTACATTTACACCACCCTGTTTAATAATGCAATGAATAATGCACATTATCCAGCGCATTGGAAAATTGCGGTGGTACATCCCATCCCCAAAAGGTATAAAGACACTTCCAATCCGGCGAATCTCCCCTCTATCAGTCTTCTTCCCAACATCAGTAAGGTTTTCGAGAAGGTGATCAATAGAGTCCTGACTAAGTGGGTTGAGGACACAAATATAGTTCCGGATAATCAATTCGGTTTCAAGGCGGGGCGTGATATCATTCATGCTGCGTCTAAACTGGTTTCTGATATCCAATAGAACAAAGGCAAGAACCAGTGCACTGGTGCCTGCCTGATTGACTTGAAGAAAGCCTTCGACACCGTATGGTTAGAAGGACGCTGGACAGGTTGGGCATTAGTAAACCACTGCTGTATATTCTTTTTGATATGCTCTCCAGTAGACAGTTCATCGTGAAGAATGGCGATGTGACTTCTGCTGGAACCTTTAACTTTAAAAACGGTCTGCAACAAGGTGCGGTAAATTCGCAGATCCTGTTCAACATTTACACAAGTGATCTGATAGGTTCACTTCACCATGCCATAGCGTACGCAGACGACTTAATCGCGTACAGAACAGGTCGAAAGATTGAGTTCATTAATGTACTCTTGCAACGTGACTTCCATAAAATTAAACGATATTGCGATGACTGGAAGTTAAAAATCAATTTTCAGAAGTCGGAAACCATTTTGTTTAGGACGCAGTCACCGACTAACCTTCAGGCCGGTCAGATATCTCCTGTGTGATTTCTTCAGTGGTATACGATTTCCTTCGTAACTTTGTAGTGGATTTCTTTCGCTAAAATTTTTTTTTTTTTCTTTCTGTGATATTGTTAGTGAGTGGAAGACCTAATTAATAAGTAAGTTATATTTCTTTAAAATTATGGCCCCTGGGCCACGCGCTCAATCGAGTGGTCGGTTCGAGATTCTCGATTTAGAGTCACTTACCGAGCCGAGAGCTACTAAAAAAAGAAAATCTACCAATTTGTCACCTTTGGATTTAAACGCATCCCTACCAATTAATTCGAACCCCAAATTTATTGTTATTGTTGTTAACATCCTTCAGCGTGTTTCTGTTAAAAAAAGCAATTGATAGTATAAGCACTGGATATGAATCCATAACTCAACTGCGCGATGGCAATTTGTTAATTTTAGCAAAATCAAAAAAAATAGCCGATCTGTTCCTATAAGAAAAAAATGCTTTCCAATCTCTGCCCAATAACTGTTACACTTCATGCAAACCTCAATCAATCCAAAGGTACTGTCTACGCCCCCTGTCTCACTAATGTACCTGAAGATGAAATTGTTCAGGAAATGAAAGCACAAGGTGTTACTAGTGTATATAAATTCACAAAGCCATCATTAAATAAAGAAGGCAATCCGACTGTGATTTGTTCAGGCCTGGTCTTGTTTACTTTTGACCTCTTCCGACCTCCCACTTCACTCAATATTGGTTGGTAGAATGTAAAAGTTGAAGAATACTTCCCCAACCCGATGCGGTGCCACAATTGCCAGTTGCTAGGGCACACTTCTAAATAGTGTAAAGTTAAGGCTTCTTGTGTCACTTGCAATTTACCGCCTCACTCCCCTGGCAATTGTACACGACTTTTATGTGCTAATTGCGCTGAACCGCACCCATCATCTTCGAGACAATGCCCACGTTACTTGCAGGCTAAAGAAATACTTAAAATTAAGACCGTGAAAAAATGCAGTATGGTCATTGCAAAACAAATTTACAATGAACAAAATCCTTCGACAACTCTCTCTTCTTCTTACGCCTCGGTATTGAATAGTCCATCGCAAGTAAAACCTACTCAAAAGACACTAGATAAATCTTCACCAACAGTAAAAATAAATTCATCTCTCGAGTCCAACTCAACTTCTTCAAGTCTCCCCCACCCCGCGACCACAGAACAGTTAGCAGCCTTCAATAAAACCCCATCTACTCTTACTCAAGCCTTACCAATGGAAAACACTCAAAACAAAAAACACTCACCATCAATCACACAAAGCAATAAAAACGTTACTCACAATTCACTCACTAACATCAAACCATCTAACCGCTCAAAAAACTCCGAATCATCTTCAAACCACTCAAACACTACACTCACTAAAATACACCCAAATTTTTCACAGCTCCCTTTCACTTCATATTCTTCTACAATAACTCAAACAGAAACTGCTGGTCTCTCTACCTCAATAGTCACTACACTGGCTCAAACAAACGCACATTCCACATCTACTCATACCCAACCACCTAACACAATTAATCATACGTCCGCTATAGAAATAGACGATGATAACACATAAAAGCAACAATGATTCTCCCCGAACTGACTCTGCAGTCACGGATTTGAATCGACTCAATAGTAAATCTGGGCGCTTCAACATCTGGACTGCATAGTCATGTCTCTAACACCCCCAATTTTGCCAACGCAGATTTTTCACAATATAACACTGATTATATTGTACAGAAGCCCGAGCAAAAAACAAAATCATTGTTTTAAGATCCTCCAATGGAATCTTAATGGTTATTTCAATAACTATCATGAACTCCAGCTTATCATTGATGAACTAAATCCTCCTATTTATTCCCTTCAAGAAACCCACACTATATTTAATTTTCAACCACAAACCACCCAAGCATTATTCACCTTACTTTCATAACTTGCCATCGATTACCTCTTCGACCCAAGGTGTAGGCCTTCTTATACACAAGTCTATACCTCATGAATCAAAAGCATAAATTCCAGTTTTCCAGCTATAGCCGTGGAAATAGAGCTTAAATTCAAAAATAACAATAATCTCAGTCTATATTCATCCAGATCAAACATTTAGTGCTTTAGACTTGGAAGACATTATTAATGGCTTCCAAACTCCAGTTATCGTCCCTGGGGACTTCAATTCATGGAATCCATTATGGGGGTTCACCTTCTCACAATAGACGCGGTAGGGCAGTAGAAGACTTCCTATATAGCTCAAACCTTGTCCTCTTAAATGACGGGCAACCCTACGCACTTCTCTACACATAGTACATTCACGCATATAGATTTAACTTTTATATCACCTCAACTCTGCGCCAACTCCTCCTGGTCAAGGTTGCCCGATTTGCATGGCAGTGATCACTTCCCAATAGTGACTACATTGATATTCGAAACTCCGCCACTAAATATAAAATTCCGACCAAAGTTTCAACTGATAGGGCTAACTGGGCTCTATTTCAGTTTGAAGTTTCAAACTTTCTATCTGACAAAAACCCATCGCCAAACATAAACAAAGAAGCTGCCACCCTCCAAAAATCCATCCGCTTTGCAGCAAATATAGCCATCCCTCAAACGCATTAGAAACCAAACAAACAAAAAAAGGTCCCTTGGTGGAATAAGGAGATTGCACAGCTCAGAGAATATCAAACAAATTGCCTGGAAAAAGTTAAAAAAATATCCAACAGATCCCAATCTCATAGCATTTCGCAAGCCAATGCAATTTTAGGAAAGCTGCTAAAACTGCTAAAAACTTCATGCTTCCAAAAGTTTACAGAAAACATAAACCCCAATTCCAGCTCTAAAAAGCTCTGGGCAGACGTAAAGTCATTAACAGGCAACTATAACAGCCTTATGGTGAAAACTATAAAAACTTCATCTCAAAACCTAACATGCCCACATGAAATCGCAGAGCTGTTTGCTCAAACTTGGTCACTATATTCTGAGGACAAAAACTTTACCCCCGAATTCATTACCCAGAAACAAGAATCCATAAATAACACGACCCTGACTAATGAAACTGATCTAACAGCCAAATCCATCGAGCTTCCTCTCGTTTCAATAGAACTAGAAAGCTGTCTTCGCTCCGCAAAAGGGAAAACCCCTGGCTTCGATAGAATCTCTTACACAATGCTAAAAAATTCACCAATGGACTTGAAAAAAAGGTTTCTATGTTTGTACAATGAAATCTTTAACATCGGGATCATCCCTCAAGTATGGAAAATAGCCAGTGTCATACCTATTCCAAAACAAAACAAAAGCACTTCCGAAATAAGTGGTTATCGTCCCATATCATTGCTACCATGCGCTGGCAAAATACTTGAGAAAATCATTGCAAAAAGACTATTTTGGTTCCTTGATAAAAAAAATCTTCTTAGTCCAAACCAAGTGGCATTTAAACATAAGCATTCTACAATCGATGCTTTACTGCATGTTGACTACTTCGTTGCATCTGCACTATCTTCGAAAAATCATGTTTCAATACTATCCATAGATTTCGAAAAAGCCTTTGATAGAATTGGAATTCATATTGTCCTTAAAAAACTAGCTGAATGGAAAATCGGGCCAAAAATGTATAATTTTATTAAATCCTTCCTAAATAACAGACAATTCCGAATAAAATTAAGTCATGTGTATTCCTCAGTAAAAAATCTTGAAAACGGAATTCCTCAAGGATCTCCTCTTTCAGTTGTGCTTTTCATTATAGCTTTTAATGATCTTAGCGAAATTATAAAAAAAGATAAAAACTTGGAGCATTTTTTGTATGCAGATGACTTAACGTTGTTTACAAAATGCAAACATCTCACAGCTACTGCCTCTATATTTTCAAACATTCTGGCAGATATCTCAGCCTGGTGTTCTTACTCCGGCTCAAAAATTTCATGTCAAAAAAGTAAAATTTTACACATCTGTAGAAAAACTAGTTGTCCAAAAAATATTGCTTTATGTTCGAATTACAATACAATAGTTAATGTAAATAATCTCTGTTTGCTTGGAATAATATTTGATTGTAAGTTTAATTTTAAGGAACATTGTTTGTACTTAAAAAAAAGCTTGGCTACCAGACTTAATATTATTAAGTACTTATCATCTAAGAATAGTTTAGTTCACATTAATTCTCTTATAAGTATCATCAGATCAACCATTCTTGCCAAAATCGATTATGGAATGAGTATTTATGGAAAGTGCTCAAAATCTTCGCCAAATATAATAAAACCCCAGTACCATACTGCTATACGATTAAGCCTAAAAGCATTTAGAACTACACCTATTAAAAACATGTTAGCAGAAGCGGGTCTTCCTTCCATAGAGCAAAGAGTTCAACACCTCACATCTCTCCTCATTCAAAAGTTTAGTACAACCGAAAATCGATTGTCTTAATCGATGCTAAGCAATGCTTGAGCCGCAATAAAGTTCCGAAAACCTCATCTACGCTTTATAATGCTATACAACTTTCAAAACAAATGGATATCCCAATTTTGAATAAGGTTATACGACCTGCCGCCAAACCACCTTGGAATCTACCAAAATTTTGTGTAAATACCCAACTCAAGTGTTTACAAATAACAACAACTTCGAACGAGCAGTATAAGCAGAGTTTCCTTGAAATAATGCAGACCGAAAAACAACATAAGTTTAATTTCGTATTCAGCGATGGATCTAAAAATGAGCTTGGCACAGCTTTTGCCGTCTCCACCCAAGACGGTACCATAATATCGAAAGGACTTCTAAGATATACAGCTTCAGTTTTCTCAGCCGAAGCTATGGCTGTTTTAAAGGCAATCGAAATCTCAGGTTCGAAAAAGACTATTATCTGTTCAGACAGCCTTTCCATACTAGAAGCAGTGTTAAATATTGACAACAGAACGCTTTTTCCTGAGATTATCCGCAATAAACTTATTGGAAGTCAGAAAAAAATAAAACTCATGTGGATTCCAGGTCACGTTCGTATAAAAGGCAACGAAATAGCAGATAAGGCCACAAAATCCGCAACAACTGAACCATTAGCTACGTTTTATATTCCAAACAACAAGGACACAAAAAAAGAAATAAATCATTTTTGGAACGTGAAACTATATGACGACTGGGTGCAATACAGACATCATTACTCTGTTATTAATCCAAATGCTAAAATTACCATCTATCCCACACAGTGCTCATGGAAAAAAATCAAAATATATCTGCGGCTTCGAATGGGCCACACTTACACCACACACGGCCATCTCATATCAAAATCGGATCCTCCAAACTGTCATCTCTGTAACGAGAATGAAATAATCACCATCAAACACCTTGTCTATGATTGTACCAAAATCAAAGATATCGCAAAAATACTCTTTCCCAACTTATCCTTACTGAATCTACTTAAAAACCCATCAGAAGAAAACATCAACCTAACCTACAAACTAATCTGTGAGATAAAAATGGAAAACCATATCTGAAAGCTATTTATTAATTGTAACTATTAATGTACGTAAATGTAATAATATTATGTATTTTATTATCGAGCTGGTAGTCCTGGTAGCTAAAGCTCAATAAATTATATTAGCATTGTAATTTATTTGCGTGTTAATAAAGATATAAATAAATAAATAAATAAAAAAATGTTTAGGACGCCTTTGTCTGGGGCCTCTAGGGATACCAGAAAGAATTGGCGAAAGTTCTCGATTGTGCGGCAGCATGGGCAGCCACTTGCTTGTAGAAATGTAGTCAGATACCTTGGGATCTGGCTAGGTCAAAAAAAAAACAGAAAAAAGAAGAAAAAGTATATTAGAACAGAAGTGGGTAACACTCTAAAATGCGGGATAGAATTAGATAATTTAAGTAGGATTAAGTAGTTAAGATTTAGTTTTAGGTAGTTTATAGGTTTAGTTTTAAGTTTTATATTATAACAAAAAGTCCATATACTAATTTTTTCCACTGAAATTTTATTTTCTTAGTTTTAATTAATGTAAAAACAAAATAAAAATAGTCTGTAAGAAACGTCGAAAGACATAGATTAAGTATCATGTTTAACTTAGAGTGCCCGCATGGGGCCAGTAAGATAGAATAAGATTATTTGTAAGTTAATGAAGCTAATTTTTAAGCATTTTTTTGTCTAGCTTGTAAGTGTAAATGAATTCCAAAAATAAAAATACATATAAAATGAAAAAAATTAAAAACGATAATTCTCCAATGAATAGAACTATGGATTTGAATTGTTTTCAGAAGATGCATCTTCATATCCAAACGCAGCCATTAGATTTTGAGTAAAATCCGCCGATTATATTTTTAATTAATAAAAAAACCCTTCACAAAATACAATTAGTTTTTTCTTAAACACAGAGGACTCTTTCGAAATTTTAAATTACTATCCGAAATCTATTAAGATAGTACACATTCTACTGATGGAAAAGCAAACATTTTAAAAGCATCAATGCTGTACTATCTACGATTTCTAAATACAGGGAGCCTCAGATTTGGTCGGTCAAGCTTTTATAGGTGACAGGTTTACTAAATTGTAATAGGATGTGAAATACCAAAAACCATTGGAGAATACTACAAGTTATCTTTATCAGGAAGTTCTGGGTGTAACACATCCGTCCCACCCACCTCGGCTAGTTGTTGTTTTTTTTTTTTTTTTTTTTTTTGTGCAAAATTCCATACGCTGTTTCTTGGATTCTGAGGTTAGTCCACTAGTAGTCCACTCAGTTCTGATCTTTTTTAGTGGCTTTAGAAAAAATATTGGAGTGGTGTGCTTTTGTTTTAATAGCTTATACGTACTCGTATACTAACTTCTTATATCGTTCTAAATTAAAAACGACATACATTTAGAACAACACGCTCAGATTTAACATTTAATTATTTAAACTATTTTCCAAAAAAATTGTTTGCTGATTATCAACAAAGCAATTGCTATAATCCAATCCTGACTTATAACTGTATTGGCAAATAATTAATGGATGTTAATTAGCCATATGGAATGACAGAGCAATGAAACTGTCAATTTTCCTTTAAATAAGTTAAAAACATATTTTCTGAACCATTCTCACATTAAAACAGCCCGGCAGATCGATATTTGCGATCTGTTAAAAAACCTCTAACAAAAAACAGCTTAATGAATAAATGGAAACAATAATAAAATTTACGAAATTGTGACCCGAGGTATATGTCAAGAGTAGTGCATACGAATTTAAAGTTTGAATCGAGTCCTAGTATCAACTGTGAAAGTCTAAGTACCACATATACATTAACCTCACTAAATGTGCAAAAGAAAGATCTTAGTGCCTGGCCCAAACAAATGCGCTTTCGTTACATAACATCAGCGTAGCGCATCGGGAGAAAATTTCCTACCAAAATGGACATAGCGTAAGTTTTTCACATATATCAAATTCTCTTTCCTAAAGGGGCGGTTCTTATATTGTAGGTGCTTATTATATCTCAAATATACCCTTAAACTGAATTTTCCGTCCTTAAATGTTAAACATATCCATATATTCAAGGTTCGAAAACGATGCAACAGTGACTAAAAAGCGCAGTCCGAAAAAAAACCATAGCACATAAACCAGCATATAGGAACTTCTAAAAACCGTTTTTGAAAGTTTAACGGAGGACGAGTTGACGAGAGTTTAAACAACCTCATTTGGTCTCTCGGTCCCGAGCACACTTTCTGTTCCAAAAATATTGCTGAAATTGCATCCTCGATCGCCGCTAGCATTTTTAAACTTTTTGTTGGAGACAAAATTATTTACGTGGGACTTGGCAAAAGGTCTCAAATATGGCAAAAAGAATGGTATAAAGATAGTCCAGGAAATGTTTATAGAAATTCTTGCAAATTTAATAAAAATTATGGATAATCCGATAAACGTAAAACGTGTGTACCAACCATCAATATCAACTGAAACTGACAGTTCCAGAATTATGAAGTTTACTAACGATGGAAGCACAAACAGGGCAACCGCTGTGAACGCTCCGAATGAAAACCAAAGGAACTGAAAGTATTAAGTTACAACATTGCAGTCTTCAAAAATAAACTATTATTTAAGGACTTTCTTAATTGCATTAATGAATTTGATATTTTTTTAATTTCTAAAACTCATGTAATAGATTATAATGAACGTAAATATTAAAACATTGTAATAAATTTTGCACTAAAATGCATACTTGCGGTAAAACCAAACCTATTTGGAAGGGCAAATGCAAGCGAGCTTGTTGGTTATCGTAAGCAACTGGAGGGAGTAGGAGTTGAATTTAAGAGTATCGAAGGAGGAATTACACTGGAACTGAAAATTTATACCAACGCTTTATATTTAAACAGTATCTGAATTGTACGATTTTAACAAACTTAAGGATGTATGTAGTTCATAATACAGGGTGGATAGACTTAATTTAATAGTAAAATAGGTTTATTCTAAAATAATTTTGTAAGCGGAGCTAACGCAACAACCTTATATCCAACAGTACATTGGAAGAAAAAACAAATGATTCAAAAGGCAACAAAATCCTAGAATTAGCCGATACTATGAACTGCACAATCCTAAATGGGTCCTGTGAAGGAAACCCTCAAGGTCAATACACTTTCCTCCGTTATAGGAGCGGATTTTAATGCATGGGCAACTGAGTGTGGCGGCTGGATTACCAACCCCATTGGCTATTCTTTACTGGTACCAATCTCGTCCTTGGGAGTGGGTATCGCAAACGTTGGCAAGTTAAACACCTACCGGAAGGCGGGGGTAGGCTCTATTGTCGATACTACTTTCCTTAGCAACTCCCTCCTGCCAAAAACAAAATGGAAAGTCAGCGAGGAATATACGCATAGTGGCCAAAATAACCCAAACTTACAGGTGCTAAATGGAAGGGCACACTCTTTGGTAGAGATACGTTTGAAGAAATAATTAGTAGTTGTAATCTGATCGCAAACAGAACAGCAGAGAATTCGGTGAGTCAGCTTACACGTATTGTTACTATAGCATGCGATGCTATATCAGTGCCCAAAAGAATCGCTAGGGACGGAAGAGCGCCGTGCTTTTGGTGGAATGATGAAATTAAAATACTCGGGGCAACGTGTCTATATGCTCGTCGAAGAATGCATTGACTTAGAAGAAGGTCAGATTTTCAAGAAAACCTGAACTCTTCTAGATAGCGACACGCCACTTAAGAACTGCGATCAAAGAAAGTGACATCCTACATTCGCCTGTATAACGAAGTTGATCTAAATGCGTAATTATATAATTGAAGAAGCGCATAGAGAAGCAGAAATCCCACAGATATAAATGGACGAACTGATCAAGGCATGCAGACAAAAAAACGATAATAAGGCGTGTGGACAGGATGGAATTCCAAATAAGGCCGTAAAAGCAGCTGTACAGAAAAGACCAGATATGTTCATAACAATATACCAAAACTGTCAAAAGGAAGGAATTTTTCCTGACCCAAAGCGTTTGGTACTCCTGCCAAAGGGAAATAAGCCACCAGGTGAACCAACTTTATATCGGCCAATATGTCTTCTATGTACCCTCGGCAAGATTCTGAAATGTATCATATCATATCTACCATAGATGCCATAAAAGCGGTAGTAAACATTGCGACTTAAGCGATAGAAGGGGAAAGATGGTAATGGAGCACAAGGGAATATTGCGCAGTAGTAACACTTGATGTTAAGAATGCCTTTTACTCCGTAAGCTGGTTATCCATAACAAAAGCACTTTCTAGAATAGATATATCACGCTATTTACTTAAGATCTATCTCAACAATAGGCCATATCAAACAGAATATGGTATCAAATAGTACTAGGACCATTATTGTGGAATATTATGTACGACGGAGAACTGCGACTGTCGCTGCCACGAGGAGTTCATACAATAGGTTTCACTGATGACATTGCTACTGTTACGGTCGCCAAACACATTCACGAATTAGGATCTGCTGCAAATGCTGCTATTAGCAGATTTAAAATCTTAATAGCCAAAAAAATTCGGTCTAAAGGAGCACTGAAAGACCTGTGAGTAATGTTGGATAATAGATTGCAGTTTGCACCACACGTCTTCTATGCCAGCGAAAAAGCATCTTTACTACAGGCGGCATTATCATGATTTCGAGAAGATATCGGTGGTCCTGCTTATACCAGAAGTATGTTACTTTCAAGAGTCATCAGCTCGATTCTGCTTCAGCCACCTCAGTTTGGGTCAGTGTACTAATCAGACAGGATGCTAAATAAAAGGTATAGTCGTCTTACAGACTATGCGCATTAAGGACGATATGTGACTTTCGAACGATATCGAAGTAAGCAGCATGTGTTATAGATGGAGTGGTATCCATCGCCATACTTACGGATGAGATGTTTAGGGTATACAACAAACCAACACGTAGAAACGCATGAAATAAAAAGGATTAAAGAGGAGGATAGGATGACCTCAATAATTAGGTAACAAAATAGATAGCACAACACCATAAAAGGCCGATAGACCTACAAGTTAATTCCATCTATAGAAGTGTGGGTAAACCGGACACATGGAATCTGCAACTACCACCTCACTAAGTTCCTGTCCGGTCAGGGGGGGGGGGGGGTATCATAAATATCTGTACTGCTTTGGACATTCTTTCTTGTGTTCAAATTGTTCAAGTGACAACGATGATGCGGAGCATGCAATATTTTATTGCAGTCGTTTCGCAGAAAGTAGAAGAAACGTTCCGAGTACACAGTCCTTCGTCGAACATATGTTACGATCAGAGGAAAACTGAGCGGGAATTTGTGAGTTTATAACCAGTGTGTAGAAAGAATTCCGCCTAACAGCAAGTACGACGTGCTGAAACATCAAGGACCACGGAGAATGGTTGTAGTGTGCAGGGTGTAAATAGGCATACTTCTCACATTCAGGGGAACATTCAGGGGGATGAATTGTGCATGATAGTGGCTCAGGCTACTAGTATCGTTCGAAGATAACACACTCTATGGCGCAACCATAAACAAAAAAAAGACAAAACATACATACACCTGTAAGGTCGTAATTATTGCATACTGGAAATAGCTATTTAGACTTTTAGATTTCAGGGTTGACGTTTGTAATGTTCTGTTATCTCAGTATGCAGGAGTGAAGTCCTGCTTAAATGGCTCTCAGGCTAATGCTATAAACGCTCCCGTCCCGCTACAACGCTGGGCTCAAAGAACGCTCGATGTCTCGTCGCCATTAATTTGGTGGTGTAGGTTCAGATGTAACATTTCTCGTTAGAATCGATCCGGCTCTGGTACAGCTCCCCATAAGAACCGGTGTCAATCCCCGCATTGCCTCACTGCTTGCAAAAATAGCCATGTGATCCTGGGGTTACTACACATCTGGGAATTGATAACGGCTTTGAATGGGGACCCAATTAACCTGAATAATAATAATCAAACAAAAACAAACGAGGTATAAGTAGGATCTGGAATAAAACATTTGTAGAGGAGTTTAAGGGCACAGAGGTCACCCGAGAACAAATATAAACTCCCCAAAGAAGTACTGAAGAAAAACATATAAAAACACTTGTCGAAATGTTGGACGATGGCAAGAGGCGTTATATCTACCAACCCATGAGAGATGTCATCTATTCGATCAACGCGCTCTATGAATTATCGGCGACTGAGATGCACGACGACAGCGCCAAGGAAGTCATTCGTCAAAATAATGCATCACAAACTTCGCCATGACTAAAAATTGTAGCGACCTCAAAATGAAGACCGGAGCCGAACGAGGAGATCCCAGACTCCAAACTGAGGCAAAAACCGCCTCCATGCTGATGGGAATCATAAATAAATAAGTAAACAGATAAATAAATATATCAATATGTAAATGAAATACGAGTAAATTAATTAAAAAATAAACGAACAACAACAAAATAAATAAGTTGGGAAATGTTCAGGAATGGACATATATTTATTTGTTGGTAGTTGTATATTTTGTAAATATAATGTATTAATTGATAACATTTGTTACTTCGGTCATGCACTTACTGTTTAAAATATCAGACGATTCGCCACCCACACATTCACACTAATGCATGTGCATCAGAATCAATCGTACGATCTGCACACCATCGTAATTCTATGCACTTCAACACCAAAAAAATAATGAACGCATGATGTGCCTATGTGTACTTGCGTGGTGGTTCGTTGGATGATCTTTAATGTCCAATGTTTTCGTTCACTTGGATTCCAACCGCAGCCGGCAGACGAGTATACTCTTGTTTAAATAAAATTTTATAACGTTCTGAGTCAAGTGTTTCTTTTTTTTCGATACTGAGTTTATTCATTCGGTAAAAAATTAAACTTTGCAATCTAAATACATAATTTCATATTCCCTTTCAATTAATACAACGTTTTGTATAATATCTTAAGAGAGCAAACTCTCGCACGCTATCTACATAAACTTGCATTATATTGCATTTCACTGTGAATTTTCAAATTTGTGATAGTTTAAAATGAGTGCTCTAAAATTAAAATTGCAACGGGAAAATGCACAAGGGCAATTAGATCGTGCATCCACGTTCGCGGACGCAATCGAACAATCTACGGCCGTTGAAATTTTAGAGATACGGTTAAATAAACTAGACGAAACGTTGTTAGAGTTTTCTTTGTTACATAATGACTATTTGCCCCATGTGAAAGGAAATGACCTCGTGGTCACAGAAAATGAATTCGCCGCATATGAGGATAGATATTTCATGGCTCATTCGAAATATGTGAAAGCGATTTGCGAAAGACAAGGTGTTCCTCGAAAGGAGTCTGATGGTTCAGTATTAGAACGGTTTGTCAATCAACAATCAACGTTTCTTGAAAAACTCAACGCGTCATCAAGACAAAACTCTGTTTCGGTTAATTTACCTACTATCGTGATTCCATCGTTTTCGGGAAACTATAAGGATTGGCCGACTTTTCGTAGGGTCTATTGATAGTAAGACAAACCTTACTGAAACACAAAAGTTTCACTATCTCAAGTCATTCCTTCGGGATGATGCGGCCAACCTTACTAAGCATATTGATATTTCGGATGGAAACTTTCCCGGTGCATGGGAACGTTTAGAAGCGCGGTACGATAGGGTAAATTTAATAGTGAAGTCATAAGTAATGTACATGCTTTTCGGAAAATCACTGACGGTGCAGATGAAGTTGTGCGTGGTTTAAAAGCATTAGAACAGACAGCTCATTTATCTGTTGCTTAACAAACTTGACCTGGTCGACATTCAAGCTTGGGCAGAGAACGTCGGCCCTCGGGATAATTGCACAATAAATGAACTTTTAGAATTGCTGCAATCAAGGTCTGCTGCTCTCGAGTTATGCAAGTAGATATATTTTGTCGCTCCAATTCGATCGCATGTTGCTGAAGCTTCAGAAACAAAATCGCAGTGACCCAAGTGCAAATTGGAACATACACTATCTCAGTGTGCAAAATTTGTAGCATTAGATGTTAACTCTCGTCGCAGTTTTAATTGCCTTCGGTTTGGGCATTCGTCGAACAAATGTCGATCCACTTTCCGGTGTCGTGTTTGTAAATCGCGTCATCGTTCGTTGGTCCATCATGAAGATTATAATATAAATCAATCGTTGCCCTTAGTTTCACCTCCAGATTCGAATACAAAATCCTTACCTTCGGTAACCAGCCAGCCCCAATTTAATTCGATATCGATTTCTGGTCGTCCATCCACTTCGTCACTTGTTAATAACCACTCGATTAAAATCAATCTTCGCAGACAAACCATTTTGCCAATCTTATCTTATCTTATTACTTGTCGGGTTTTGCTGGACTCAATCGTCTTTCGTTGGTGAATCTTGCTCGAATTCCCGTTTCCGGTTTGTCCACCATGGAAGCTGGTTGTACAAAGGAAGTATCGCTATTCTACTGTATTCGCCTGTAAATTCAACTCATTTGTTCCTCGAGGCCTTTGTTTTAGGCAAGCTAACTTCGAATTTACCAACACACTTATTTCATGCTTCTTCATGGTCACATATAAAGGAGTTAGATTTGGCTGACCCTCATTTTAACGTTCCTGCTCCTATAGATGTCATACTAGGTCAACTTTGGTGCATACTGAAAGGAGATCAAATTAAATTGTCTAAAGGTGTCCCACTTGCCCACTGTACTTCGTTTGGTTGGGTAATTACTGGAGAATTGTTTGATGCGACACTGCTGGGAGTTAGAAGATGTCGCACCTCCTAAGGACGAATTATTCATCAACGACCCAGCTGAGCAGTACTTTTAAAAAACATTCGCTCGCTCTCAGGATGGAAAATATGTTGTTTAATTGCCGTTCAAAACACTAGAAATTACCTTCGGAAATTTGATTTTATCGGCGGTCTCGCGGTTACTTTCTATGCAGCGTGGATTCCGTTGTAATCCTTAATTTTATCGGTTGTATCGTGATTTCATGAAAGGGTACTTAGAGCTTGGCCATATGGAGCAGATTCCTTCCGATGAAATAGAGTCAATTCCAGGTAAATAATTATACTTACCACATCACGCAGTGTTAAAATCAGCTCTAGGAAACTACGCGTTGTCTTCGACGGGTCTGCTAAAGACTCCTTTGATCGATCTTATTGGTAGGTCCTCCGATCCAGCGGATTTGTTTGGCGTATGTCTGCGATTTCGACAGAATCGATATGTTTTTACGGCCGATGTTGTAAAGATATTTCCCCAAATTTGGGTGGACGATCAACACAGATTTTCAGCGTATTGTTTGGCGTGATATCCTATAAAAGACATTGAACATTTTCGTCTACGCACTGTAACGTACGGTACCGCGTCGGCTCCGTCTTTGTCGGTTCGAGTTCTGAAGCAGTTGGCAGTTGATTATAGAGCGCAATACCCCACAGCCTCTCAAATCCTCTTAAATGATGTATACGTTGATGATGTAATGACAGGTTCAAACTTAAATGAAGATCTTAGCGCTAAAAAATTGGAGCTTATTACTCTTTTATTTATGGCTAAACTTGAGCTTCGAAAATGGAGTTCGAATTGTTGGCCCTTTCTCTCTAGTATACCAAGGGATGAATGCGAATACTCTATTTTCGACCCAAAGCGGTTGAATTCGCTCATTAAGGTGCTTGGCATGTTTTGGGGTCCGATAGGTGACGAATACTCGTTTACATTGTCAAAACACCCTCTTTCCTCACCGTCAACCAAACGACCGCGGAAGTATCGTGAATTGTCGACCCTTTAGGATTGCTAATATTGCTCAATTATTAATATTGCTTAAATTTTTCAAGAACTGTGGTCATCCGATTATAACCTTAGCTGTGACGATCTCTTGTCTGATCTTCTAGCGCAACGGTGGAACATTTACAGACAGGAACTCCACTACTTCAAGAAACTTCGCATTCCAAGACATATATTTACATCTATACAAGAGGTGGAGTTACATGGCTTCATCTTCATCTTCATCTTCATAGGCTTACTCTGCTGTCGTTTACAGTCGCTGCAGAATGGAAGACGGAACATATAAATCTCTATAATTGCAGCTAAAACTAAATTGGCTCCTGTCAAACCTCGCACAGCTACCATACTAGAAACGATTCCACGGCAGTCTTGGCATCATATGGCGTCGGAATCCAATCCAGCGGACTGCGCTTCGAGGGGTATAACTCCTTCCAATCTCGCAACTATCCACTACAAAGCCTGTAGTGGAACGGTCCATCATGGCTGTCTACAGATGAAGAACATTGGCCAAAATGAAAATTTCTTTCAAAAAGTTCTAACTTTCATGATGTCGAGGAAAAACAACCACATCAAGTGTTGGTTGCGACAATTGAAGCTGATATCATCGAAAAACTAGCCGAAGGTTTCTCTTCGTGGTATCGTTTGCAAAGAACAATCGCGTATTGCATTCGATTTTCGATCAATTGTGCACTAAATCACTGCACTTATTGTCTCAGCTTGAGTGAGATACAAAAAGCGAAAACCCTTATCCTCAAAACGATCCAACTAAAATCATTCAGCGCGGGTACTCGGTCCCTAATAAATAATCAACAGTTGCTTGCCAAATCGAAACCACTAAAATACTCTCCCTTAATTGATGAAGAGGGGCTGCTTCGCATTGGGGAAAGAATTAAACTTGCACCTGTTTCATATAGCATTAAATATCCTATTCTTCTTCGTAACAATAATATACTTTCTTCTCTAATTATAGCAGACATACACAACAAATACTTACATACATTTGCGATAGTTCGACAGCGTTATTAGATTTTGGGTAGTCGAAATCTCATCCGGAAGATAGTCCGCAACTGTAAGATCTGCTTTATGCAACGGAAGCAAACAAGCCAGCAACTGATGGGTGATTTACCGGCCCAGAGAATTGAACCAAGTCACCCTGTCACCAACACTGGGTGCGATTATGCTGGACCAATTACCATAAGACTTTCTCGAGGTCGTAATCCTACATTTTCAAAGGTATACATTGGACTGTTGGTATGCTTATCAACAAAGGCTATTCATTTGGAACTGGTGAATGATCTCACTACTGATGCTTTCCTCGCTGCCTTGTGCCGGTTTCTATCTCGTCGTGTTTAGTGTTCCAATATCTTTTTTTTTTTTATAATTTACGCGCGCCTAAGGGGTTAGAACGCTTTTACTGTTGCCAGGGCGCGGGCGGAAAGGTAGAAGGAAGAGAAAGAAAAATTGTTTTGTAGTGGTTTGAAACTCAGGTGTGTTTGGTTTCGATATTCGCTCTCCAGGGGTGGGAGTCCGAATAGGACTGAGAGTTTTTCTTCACTCAGAGTGATTCGAGGTATAATTCACAGTATTTTTTTTCCGTGCTTGAAACTCTACAACAGCCAAATCTACGTGTCAGTGTTATGCCTTTACACGCAGAATTTTTCTGTCTGAGTTCCAATTACACAAATGAAAAGCTGACTTGCCATGGGCAGGGTTCGAACCTGGACTCTGCGAGAGAAAAGCGATTTCTAGTACCACTACACCACGGCCACCCCCCAATCTACAGCAATAATGGAACCAATTTTCGAGGTGCTTGTCGTTGACTAAACGATATGCATAAGTTACTTATGTCAGAGACCCACAATGAAACCATCGCTACATCGCTGGCCAGGGACAACATCGCATGGCATTTTATTCCACCATCTGTACCACATTTCGGCGGTTTATGGGGGGCTGGTGTAAAGTCGGTCTAACTACACCTACGCCCAGTTATTGGATCGTCCATTTTGACATTTGAGGAACTATACACAGTACTCACTCAAATTGAATCTATTTTGAATTCTCGTCCTTTGTGTTATGGATCTGATTGTGATTTAAATCCTCTAACGCCCGCTCATTTATTTTCTCATAGGTGAACCTTATGCAGCTGTTCCAAAACCATGCCTGTTGAGTACACCTTTAAATATTCTACAACACTGGAATCACCTACAAAACATGGTGGAAGGATTTTGGAAACTCTAAGTAATGAGTATCTTACAACACTTCAGACGCGGTCGAAGTGGCGTCAGTAAAATATTCCAGTTTGATGCATGCATTAATAATGTAAGTTACAAACATAGTATCAATGCTGCACATTTCCTTTAAATACTGATTTCATAAGAGGTCAAGCCCACCTGCTTTACGTAATCTTAGGTCTTTGATAATATATTCGATATATTCAATAGTAACAAAGCCGTTTGCTAGGGATTAGTAATTGTTAGCTGTAAGGCCTTGAAGGTATTTTTACTAATACTCTCTATCTCCCAAGTTAGAAGATAAAGAATGATTGTTACAAGAGTAAGTTGCAAGTGAATTTGCTTTTTCTAAATTTGTAGAATAGGTACTTGTCGGATGTTTTAGAAATGGAATTTGTTTCTTGTTACCACTTTCACAACAGTCCAAATTTTTGTCAAGAGATTCTAGTTTTATGTTCCATTTTATATTCCGGTAAACAATTAAATATCTTCTGACATATTAATTTGTTTAAACCAGACACTTGATGCTTGTTGATATCTTTGCCAATATCTTCTGCATGCATTTCTAAACTTTATAAGTTCCAGGGTGCCGGCTGAGAATTTAAAGGATTAACGAGTTTTTGAAATGTTGGTTACAACAACATCTGTGCAGATAGTACGAGTAATAACGGAATCAATAGCTCTTTTGCAAGTTATGTTTCCAAAGTTATTTGGACTATTTAGGAATTTTAAATTAATCTCAGACCGAAAAAGTTTCCAGGTTGCGTTTTTAAAGTCTTGCACATATTGAACTTAATTATCTCTTAATTTCATTACTGGCAAAGAACAGGGTTATGATCCGAGCTAAGTTAATTTAAGGGAACACGTTGTGTTATAAGACCAGGCACGTTTGAAATAAAAATATCAAGAACAGAAGGATTGAATGATTAATTATTATTTTTATTATTCTTGTTTATGTTACAAAATTTAATTTACAAAAAATCGATTAGCATGTCATTGCCATCTGCCTGACTGACATTAAATTAAACATTTAATAACAAAAATTGTAAAGTGTAAATATTGTGATATCTTGAACATGTACATATTTAATTAATTTTTGATCTTATAGCATTAAAAGTTCTCATTTATGATTTTATCTCGATAAGTTATGGCTAATTTATAATAAGAAACCAGTTTTTTAACATTGTTTTCTCAATTGAGGAGTGCTGTAGTGTCTTCTTTCGATTTCGTGTCGCTACCTAAAAAGTATCTTCGTATTTCCTTGAGAATAGGGTATCTGCCAATGAAATGGATAACATCTTCCCTCTCTGATAGGTTATAAAGGCTGCAGTAGATTGGTAGGTCAGGACGATGCGGAATATAGTTAAGGCGTATCAGTTCTCCTCTCTTTTTAAATAGGGACGATATTATTTATCTACTGTTGTTATTGTTGAAGTAGTTCTTATCACACAAATTATGAATTAAGATACTGTATGTAGATTTATGTACTGATGATGTAGCCTTATTGAGACAATCTTCTCTAACCCGGAGATCCATAACCTACCTCAAGGAGTATTGCAGTCTTTTCAATTTTTACTGCGACGAGTGCAAAGAGATCACCTTGGCTCACGTTATGTTGGCAATTAAATGCAACAACGAGTCTATCAATGCGATGCTAACCGAGAATGGTCATATTAGCAGAACTATTTTGGACAGAATAGAAAAGATTGAAGACTCAATAAACTGCATTGATAGTAATGTGGATGCTTACAAGTCCACAGGAAGAATGATTGAAAAGCAACTGGCAGCGATCCAAAACCTATCGAAAAGCAAATCTAACCACGACAACGAGAGCGAAGTGATCAAATATCACTTCGACGGAATTAAAGCTTTCCTCAAAACAAATTTTGCCAACCTCCTTAAGTCCAACGAACTCACACACATAAACGACTCTATCAACCTTCTCCGTACTGATCTCGACTTGCTTTTTCAATCCTCCTCCAAAACAACACATCACATCTTAACAGACTCAAGTCTATGCCAAGTCAGTGGTATATCCAATTATATGGGCAGGCAATTAGACCTTATTTTCACAACAGATCCAATTAACTCCTCAGTCTCACTTTGTCCCCTATCTCTCTCAACAATCGATAACTACCATCCCCCCCCTTCTACTTTCATTTTTTCATAACTCTTCATTCCAGCCCACTCCCCCCACAACTCTCTCATCCCACGACTTTCATAAAGCAAACTTTCACAAAATCAGTGAATATCTCAGCAGATCCCACTTTAACTTTCACAACTTAAGTATAAATGATGCCTTATCCATTTTTTATAAAGAAATATTTAATTCTTTTTCCCTTTACGTTCCGTTTTCCCGCCTTAAAACATCATCTACTAGTCCTCCCTGGTATAATCGCAAGCTTCGTTCCTTACGAAATAAGAGAAATAAGTTATGGGCTGTCTTCCTGCGTACCAGGTCCTTTACCGACTATTCCAACTATCTTGGTGCTTATCTTCATTTCACCGAACTTTACGATTCCCTTTACCAGCGCTACCTTAACAATGCGCAAGTCAACCTTATAAACCACCCTAAGTCCTTTTTCCAATTTGTTAACTACAAAAGAAAGTCCGATGGTTACCCTCCTTCCCTCTCTTTCAACAATAGGTCATCAACCGATCCACTCACCATTGCCAACCTATTTGCCACATTTTTTAAACAATCCTTCACCAACGACTCCTTTGTACCAGATCCATCCTATTTTAGTTACCTACTGAACTTCTCTAATGGCCCACTTCTCTCTCATATTTTTGATCCGTCTTATATTGAACATAAATTACACCAACTCAATGACGAATTCACACCCGGCCCAGATGGCCTCCCTGCCATATTTCTTAAAAAATGTTCTTCCTCTCTTTCCCTTGCCCTTTCTAATCTCTTCCGTCTATCCCTTTCACAAGGAGAATTTCCTCAGGTTTGGAAAACCTCCTTCATAACCCCGATCCACAAGAAGGGATCAAAGAATGAAATAACCAACTATCGTCCCATCGCTAAACTCTCCCATATACCCAAACTCTTCGAAAGTATTTTGTATGAAGCTCTAAGCTTCCAATGCAAATCACTTATTTCCCCTAGACAACATGGCTTCTTAAAGGGTAGGTCAACCACCACAAATCTCGTTGAATTCGTATCCTTTGCCCTCTCTGCCCTAGAGAATGGCAATGAAGTCGATGTAGTTGCAACCGATTTTAGCAAAGCCTTCGATAAAATCTCTCATCGGTTAATTATCTTTAAATTGTCTGCCCTCGGCTTTGAATCCATATTGTTAAAATGGATATCCTCTTACCTCGAAAACCGTTTTTACAGTGTTCGTTTTAGGTCAGCCCAGTCCGCTCCATTTTTGGCCACCTCTGGAGTTCCACAAGGCAGCCATCTCGGTCCCCTTCTTTTTATATTAACCATAAATGATCTCGATATGATCATCAAACACTCGTCTGTCTCCCTTTACGCCGACGATACCAAATTTTTCAAAACCATTTCCTCTCCCCATGACTCTTTCCTCCTTCAACAAGATCTTGATAGTTTCTCGATCTGGTGCCTCAAAAATTCTTTGGAACTTAACATCGCCAAATGCCAATCCATCACCTTCTCACATAAGCGGAACCAATCTCCTCCCCGACTCTATCTTCTCCATAACCAAAATATCTCCTCCGTACAGTCTCTTCGCGACCTCGGCATTTTGTGTGACAGCGAGCTCAACTTCCGTTTACATATGGATGAGATAATCCTCAAAGCCAACTCTGCACTAGGTTTTGTAAAACGGTGGTCCAAAGAATTCACCAACCCATACGTGACCAGGTCCCTCTATATTACCTTTGTTCGCCCCCTCCTAGAGTACGCCAGTCAAGTATGGTCCCCATATCATCGTGTTCATATCTCGAGAATTGAAAGCATTCAGCGTCGTTTTCTTCGATTTGCTCTTCGAGGTATGCCCTGGGACGATCCTTTTAATCTGCCCCCCTATCAAAATCGTCACAACCTTATCAACTTAAACACCCTCGAAGATCGCAGAGATGCAGCAGACTTTCTCTTCATTCATCGACTCCTTTCAGGTCACGTTGAATGCGCGTCCCTTCACAACTCCATTTTCCTCAACACTAACCCTCGTAATCTACGTACCCCTCGACTCTTCTATCTACCAACCCACCACACCAACCAATCTCCCGTATGCTACGTCAAATCAACTCAAACCCTACCGTCTTTGACTTTCACCGCACCACTTCCTACCTCAAATCTGTTCTCCTTCACCACTCCAACCAACCTTAGTTTTAAGTTTTAGTTTAAGTTTATTTTTTAAGTTATAGCTTGTATTAAGCCGAATAAATGGGGGCATTCGCCCCCACCAAAATTAAATTAAATTAAATTCTCTATATTTTTCGTGCACTTTTCCAATGATATTATATAGCACCTCACTGAAGTATCTTCCAGTCCCATCTACGAACATGAATTCTATTCCGCAATACGTTGCCAGCTCATCTAAATGTTCATACAGCAGGGTTCTCCTTTCAATTGTCCTCCTTGCTATGATTTTTGGAAGTCTGTCATCAGGCATCTCTAGAACTTTAATTAGGAAAAGAGCCTTTATTAACACTCCAGCAATCTCAGTTCCTCCTGGAAGGAAGTCTTCAAGGTCATCTACGAGTATGTATATGGCGAAGAGATTCAGGCTAAGTGCACAACCTTGTCTTACTCCTGATGATGTTTCGAATTACTCCAAAGTCTCGATTCCGCTCTACACTGTAAATGATTTTTTTTTCGAGGATCTTCCCAAACTTGTGACTTATTCCGGCGTTGTATAACTTAAAAATTAGGGCTCTTCGATCGATATTATCAAACTCTTCCTTGAAATCAACGAAAAAAGCAAATAATTTCTTTTTTTGTTCCATGAAAGACCCGCAATGTTTTGCAGTACGAAGATGTTGTCTACTTTGATCAGCTTATTGTTATCAATCCAATTTGATATGCGATTATTTAGAAGTTTTGTAAATACCTTATACTATGAATTGAGAAAGGATATTCCTCGGTAATTTGTTGGATCTGTTATATTGCCTTTTTTATGAATAGGAAATATAATAACTTCTCTAAAATCTTGCGGTATATAACCCGTTTCTAAAATTTGATTAAATATGGTTGTTATTTTTTTCGATGAAGTTTGCAGACGCATATTTAAGGAATTCCATGGCGATCTTATCTGTCCCTGGTCCTTGAGCTTTATTAAGACTTTCCAAACTTAATCCTGTGCTATAGACGCATCTAGTATCTCATTGCTAATGAAACGTGCTGCGTAGTGAATGTGAGGACTGTTCACTACAGGGTTTAAAAGTTTTCGGCCCCAGTTTGGGGCATTTTGAAGTTGAACTTTTTTACCGCCGACAAAAATTCTTTTACATTCTTGCCGCAAGTTAGTTTGAGAGCTTACTTTTCGAAATAAACTTTCTTTTTTTCCTTGCAGATTTGTTTAAAGGTTTTGTTTGCTCGTATATATAGTCTTTTATAATAACAATTGCCAAGTTTTCGGAAAGCTTTGGCCCATTCGAACGACTTTTGCCTTGCCACTTTGCATTCGTTGTCAAACCACCTCTCTTTTGGTTTCGAACTTTTTCCGTGAACATGCAGGGTGGGTACGATCTTTTAATCAGATCTACAATTCCTCCAATGCTGCAATGAATATCTGTGTTTAGGTATAAATCAAGATTGTGTCTGTAATTGAATTTTGTAACATAAAAAAGAATAATAAAAATAATAATCAATCCATCAGAAGGACTACCATTAGAACTAGAAAACTATGTAGGACTATGAGGATATAACCTAGAATTAGGAAAAGTTATAGATAGATCACACAAATTATTTCCACAGGCATTTGCTCCTAAGCAAGCCCAATTTAAGTCCGTTTAACGTACATAACTTACGAAGATCGCGTTTATGACCTAACCTAAATAAACATAATATATCTTAACATTCCTTCCGCTATTTAGTTTTAGATCAATTCTGATATTTCCTACATGTCGAGTTTTTACCACAGGCAAAAGCAAATGCTGTAATGGTTTTCTTACTAGAATTGCTACCTATCACCTCTTTTATTAATTCTATCATATCTGTAGCACTTAAAAATAGTCGTGCATTTAGCCCGAGAATTCCTGTCACACTCAGAAGTGTTATGTAAAAAGGCGTTTTAATATGGTAATTTTTTTCAGCATGACCAAACATCTGCCAATTATGACACTGTGCTATCTTACTTTAAGCTTTTTTTAGAAGCTCCAATTTATTTGTTAGCTTTGTTGTATCATTTTGCAATGAAAATATTGTAAATAGGTAAAGTCTGAGTAATGTTCATATTGTTCTTTAATTTTTTTTATTCCAGTATACTTGAGACCAATTTTTCTAAATTCCTGTTTAAGCAAATTAGGGTCCATGTCGCTCATACCGTAGAGAAGGTCGCAGTTTTTCAGTTTTCAATTTATTGAACACAGAATTGTAAGACTCAATATTCTTATAAGGTCGTATAGCCAAAGACTACAAGAAAGACCCACTTCGTTGCTTCTGCAAGAAGGGCAATCCGGAGAACGCTAAGTATTTAGCCGGTAGCAGCAAATGTAAACATTGCAAACCATTTTTCGAGGAAATACTTTTATTGTAGGAAAGCGGAATTGGGATCAATCATCAATATTACCATCATGAGTAACTCCCTACTGCGCAACACAGACTGGTGGGTCAGCGAAGAACATACTCAGAGGGACCATCGAGTGATAATACTTGATATTAAAGAGCAAAAGGCAATTCCACGCAATAAGCTAGCCGGCCCAAAATGAAAAGATAAATTATTCGACTGGGATGTGTTCGACGAAATCATGAATATCAGCGAGTTAGTCGACAGCGAAACAGCGAAGAATTTTTCGCATCACCTTACTCGCACTATAACTACAGCACATGAAACAGCAATGCCCAGACGAATACCCAGTAAAAGGGGTTCACCGTGCTACTGGTGGAGCCAAGAAATACAAGCACTCATAGCAAATTGCTTACAAGCACGGCGGAGAGTGCAGAGTTGTACAATAGATGGAGAGCCGATTTTCAAGAATGATTAGGCATATTTTGATTGCGAAGAAGGGACCTAAAAACGGCGAAAAAATAAATTAAAGCAAGATGCTTCAAACGCCCGTGCAGTGATATAAATCCTTGGGGACGGCGTACAGAATGATAATGACTAAGCTGAAGGGCTGCAGGTCTTCAGAATAATCAAATCCAACAATGCTAAAGTTTATTGCAGGGCAAATATTCCAACATAGACCATCGACACTGTGAAATAGAATCAGGGAACCCAGCACAGAAGTGGTTCCAATAATAACACCAGACGAACTTTTCAACGCATGCCAGAAGATAGGCATTAACAAAGAACCTGGACCCGATGGAATCCCAATAAGGCAGGGAAAGCCACCATTCCAAAGAGACCATACATGCTTATAACAATGATGTAAAGTGTCTGAAAGAGGGTTTTTTTCCAGAACAGTGGATGCTGCATCATTTGGTATGTCTACTGGACACACTGGGGAAAATACTTTGATTGATATATATGATAGATTCCTCGCTGTGGACAAAAAAAAGGGAACATTATCTAATCAACAGTTTGGATTCAGAAAATCGCGCTCCACCATCAACACCATAAAAGCAATAGTAAAAATAGCAGGCGAAAAAATAAAAGGAACAAAGGAATATTATGCAGTAGTGACGTTGGATATCAAAAATGCCTTTAACTCAGCAAATTGGTAATTAAAGTGAAGGTCACTACCTAAAATGTATACACCATACTACTTGCGAAAGATTGATCCGTTTATTTCAGCAATAGAAGATTAAGATATGAAACTGACGAGGGGGAAAAGTACTATAAACTCTCCGCGAGAATTCCACTACTCTGGAATATCATGTACGACGGAGTTCTGCAATTAAATTAAAAAATATTTGCGAGATACTCGTAGAGTCAGCTGCGAGCAGTGCAATCAATCTTATGAAAGAATGGCTTATATCCACCGGAAGCTGTTCTAATAACCAACCAGAAAACGTGGAATATGTGGATATAAGGTTAGGAAGTCAAATCATTAGATCAAAATAATACATAAAATACCTAGGAGTAATACTTAACAATAGACTTAGTTTTATTCCTCACATCGATTATTCGGGGAAAAAGTCGTCAAAGCTGCAGGCAGCACTTTTTGGAATACTGCCAAACATCGAAGTACGACGATATGCTGGAAGAATATTAATATCGAGGGCAGTAAGCTCAGTCCTTTTATATACTGCCCGGTTGTTCCGGTGGGGTACTCAGCGCTAAAAGAAGCAAGGATAAAGCAATCATCAACATATCGACCTAGCGCATTAACACGAGTAGTAATCAGTAGCCTTAGGACGATTTCGGAAGCAGCAGCTTTTGTTATAAGTGGGTTGATTCCATTCGACGTACTTGCAGAGAGTCTATAATAGAAGATGTTAGAGATTAAGATCAAGCCGAAAAAAATAAACCAACTATGTTAGTTAGTTCAGCGTATAATTCAAGAGTGATTTTATTTTTGCATGTAGGTACATATGTAGATACAATGTAATATATTTAAGTGTAGATTAAGTTGTTGCCGCTTAGTCTACGAATTTAGTGTTTAATTTTAACTTTTAACTTCTTTATTGCAATACACCTCCTCAAACTGGATTTCCATATTAAAACCTAGTAAGTTAACAAAATATAAATGTTTAATTCTACTTAAGTTTTTTGTTAATATATCGGTAATCATATTATTTGTTGAAATATACGTTATATTAACAAAAACCTTTTAATAAATATCCCTCACAAAATGTACTTTGATATCTATATGCTTACTTCTCGCATGGTAAGCTGGATTTTTTACCAGCGGTTTTTTTTTTTTTAATTTACGCACGCCTAAGGGGTTAGATACCCTTTTACTGTTGCCAGGGCTCGGGCGGAAAGGTAGAAGGAAGAGAAAGGAAAATTGTTTTGTAGTGGTTTGAAACTCAGGTGTGTTTGGTTTCGATATTCGCTCTCAAGGGGGCGGGAGTCCGAATAGGACGGAGAGTTTTTGCTTCACTTAGAGTGATTCGAGGTATAATTCACAGTATTTTTTTCTGTGCTTGAAACTCTACAACAGCCAAATCTACGTGTCAGTGTTATGCCTTCACACGCAGAATTTTTCTGTCTGAGTTCCAATTACAAATGAAAAACTGACTTGCCATGGGCAGGACTTGAACCTGGACCCTCCGAGTGAGAAGCGATTGCTTCCACACCACGGCCACCCCATTTTTGAGCGCTTAAGTTGTCCCAATAACCAAATCCTATGTGATCAAGTAGGTTATACAGATACAGAAGTTCCTTAGATGCAGAGGAAAGAGCCATGTACTACTCTGCTTCCATACTTCTGAGGGCCACTGTAGGTTGTTTTCTGGACTCCCAGCACATCCAGCAAGAATAAACACAAAGTCCGTGAAAGATCGTCTATCGTTAGAATCTCCACCCCATTCAGCATCAGCATAACCAACTAATTTAACAGCAGACTTTCTGGAAATAAGTTTCAAATTCATTGTTTTATTAACCTGGAAAGATAATCATATTTTTTATGACGTAAAAGATAATCATACGTCTCAGAGACGTATGGCATTTCATTAGTGTATTAAATGAAACCCATGAACTTTTTATAAAATATTAAACTTTTATTTATTAATGCAGTTCATATTAAGAGAAATGAAGCAATGATTCAGTATAAATTAATATTAATTTAAACAATAAAAACAAAAAAACCCATTACAAATTAACAAAAAAAAAACTTAATTTTTAAAGGAACATTAAAATTGACTTTAAGTCTTAATAGTTGCCTAATTAGTACTTTTTGGTTAAAAGTAAGTGTACTAATAAGTCCTAGTAATTTTGAATTGCATATGACTAAATTAAATACAAGAATGACACACGTCATATTTATGTTCGCCGCAAACCGCCGTTTTGCATACAACACATGATATTTTTAACATTCTGCGAATTTTTGATGGACAATACGAACAATATTCTTTCTTTTTGGTAGTAGGCTCTTCTTCATTTGGCTGAACCCTATTTTCTCTGGCATTAGGTAACAACTCCGAAATATTTTGGCGAAGAGTCCTCTTCAAAGTTGGAGCATCGAGCCTTTTTTCGATATGAGGTGAAGTGAGTTTTGTACTTAGTTTTTTCATGAAATTTTTGTGTGCCGAGAGGTTTTTAATTCCTTGACTGCATATTGTGATAGTAAATAACATATGCGTTAACAAAAGCTATGTTAAAAATGTCATAAAGTACTGTCATTGGCCATCTGTTGATTTTTCTGGAGCATGACATATACGAGCACATTTTTTCTAATGCGTCGAGACCGCCCTTCGTCTGATTGTAGTACGAGTATATGATCATTTCTGCTTTACCATTTGTTTGGTTATATATACCTTCTTTATCGCAAGATGAAAGCAAATATACCATTTTATATGGCTTTGGTTTATCTGAAACAAGTGTCAAAGGACCGTCGTAACAGAACATTGAACTGCCTACAGGACGTGAACGCGTATTTTCCATTAGTTCTGGAATCTCTCGTGTGTTGGAACGTATGATGCCCACCAGTGTAAGGTTATAAGGTTGCTGAAGTAAGGATTTCGCCAAGGGTACAGAAGTAAACCAATTGTCGTAGGTGATATTAAGACTGGTGGCATGCACCGGCTTTGACAGTTCTTTGATATAGTACTTACCTTGAGGAATGCCATTGGTATCAGTTGCCCATCCGATGTAAGGAATGGCATTTCACGCATCATCGGAATCTTTATTCCATACCTATTGGGTTTGTTCGGAATGTACATCCAAAAAGGACATCTTCCCCGGAATCCCAATAGCTGCTCGTCAATGGTTAGATGTGACCCCGGTGTATAATTGATCAAACACTGATTTATGAATATGTACTAAACTTTTCTAATAGGTATAATGGATCCGTATTTCTGAGTGATGGCGAATATATTTGACAAGAAAGTCGAATCTGTCAAAAACTTCTTCCGTTAAAAGGTGATTATCTTTCATAGCAGCGGATAATGCAAGGATCCCAATAAACGGATGTCAGTTTCATTGGTGTCGCTAAATGTAGCTCTAAATGTCGTAGTCTCATTTCCAATTTCTTTGTCCTTTTTCCATATGCTTGAGAGATATTTCTATGTTTGTCTATTTCATTATTTCACTAACTATTTCATCTGTTATAAATAAATTATAACACAGCAAGGGGTCGAATATGTTCTTGGACGATCCAACTAGATCGTCCTCGATTTGTTCGAGCAATATTTATTACAGGGAACTTTCCGTAACCTTTAGCCTCGATAGTTGTCCAGCAGTGCTTATTACGACCTCTTAGTTTGCACTTGTGTGGAATAATAATGCGGGCATCTGAAGATGAAGTTACATTACTTCCTGACGCTGATTGTTCTTCACCAGAGCTGTCCGGCACATCCTGAGCATAGTCAATAAATTCGTCTTCAGTGTCACTCTGCACGTAAGGAAGAGGAAATCTTCACAATCATTTTCACATTCTGACGATATAACTTCTTCATTTTCCCTCAACAAATTCTCAATTTCACTATAATTCAGCACTCCTCGGTTCCTCGTGACGATAAAATAAAAATAAGTACCAAAAACTTATAAAACGTTACATACAAGATAATCATACGTTTTCCAGACGTATGTCATAGTAATAACTTGTCACCACAGATACTTACCGTCGCACCACCACCGTCACGAGCAAGCTCCGACCACTGACTGAGCATATTTAGGCAGCCAACCCGATGCGGTTTTCAGTTAAAAGGATTTTACATCTTTTTTTTGCGCGCCATGCAGACGCACGTTTGGCAGACGTAGATTATCTTTCTAGGGTTAAAATATCTCAGCAAATATTTTTTCTGCAGTTAAATGCTCTTTATGTGGATTCGTATTGAATGGCGATAACTTAATCACGGAATGCGATATATAAGGCCATGTTGTCAGACTTATAAAGTTCAACGACCCTACAAGTGATTGAAACACTTTTGCATCAACAATTGCAATTGTGAGCATTTTTGCAACCTCGATCCTGGATCCAAGGGTGTGCTTACAGGCTTACATTCCATCATTTGAAAATCAGCTAAAACATCTGCAATCATGTTCTGCTGGCCCAACTTTATAGGACCTCTCTCGCCTTCTCTCTATCGGCAAAAAGTAATTGATAGGTCCTTTGTCTACTAGTTTGAACTCAGTGGCAAGTTTTAATTTGATATTAGTTAAATCGTTTTTGTCTTTAAAAGCAAGAATTATGTCATCAACATATATCAGCAAAATATTTATAACTCCATTTTGTTTGAAAGTGTGTCGTAGGATTATCGCACGAAACCAATTTTAAGCACGACACTATTTAATTTTTGGTTCCACTGCCTTCCAGATTGCTCAAGTCCATATAAGGCTTTTGTCAGCTTACAGACTTTCCTTGGGTCTGTTCTACTTACAAAATTCTCGGGTTGCTCCATACATATACTTTGATCCAGTTCACTATTAAGGTATAGAGGTGATATCTATTTGATGTAAAATCAATTATAATTCTAATGCTAACGCAACCACTAATCTTATTATAGAATACCTTGTAGCTGTAGAAAAAGTTTCAGTAAAATCCAGGCCTTACTTTTATTATATAATTGAAGAAGCGAATAGAGAAGCAGAAATCCCACAGATATAAATGGACGAACTGATCAAGGCATGCAGACAAATAAACGATAATAAGGCGCCTGGACCCGATGAAATTCCAAATAAGGCCGTAAAAGCAGCTGTACAGAAAAGACCAGGTATGTTCATAACAATATACCAAAACTGTCAAAAGGAAGGAATTTTTCCTGACCCAAAGCGTTTGGTACTCCTGCCAAAGGGAAATAAGCCACCAGGTGAACCAACTTTATATCGGCCAATATGTCTTCTATGTACCCTCGGCAAGATTCTGAAATGTATCATTTGTCAGTATCTGGGGAAAAATGAGCTTTATCAAATCGCCAATTCGCTTTTAGAAAATCGCGGTCTACCATAGATGCCATAAAAGCGGTAGTAAACATTGCGACTTAAGCGATAGAAGGGGAAAGATGGTAATGGAGCACAAGGGAATATTGCGCAGTAGTAACACTTGATGTTAAGAATGCCTTTTACTCCGTAAGCTGGTTATCCATAACAAAAGCACTTTCTAGAATAGATATATCACGCTATTTACTTAAGATCTATCTCAACAATAGGCCATATCAAACAGAATATGGTATCAAATAGTACTAGGACCATTATTGTGGAATATTATGTACGACGGAGAACTGCGACTGTCGCTGCCACGAGGAGTTCATACAATAGGTTTCACTGATGACATTGCTACTGTTACGGTCGCCAAACACATTCACGAATTAGGATCTGCTGCAAATGCTGCTATTACGCTAATAAAAGATTTAAAATCTTAATAGGCAAAAAAATTCGGTCTAAAGGAGCACTGAAAGACCTGTGAGTAATGTTGGATAATAGATTGCAGTTTGCACCACACGTCTTCTATGCCAGCGAAAAAGCATCTTTACTACAGGCGGCATTATCATGATTTCGAGAAGATATCGGTGGTCCTGCTTATACCAGAAGTATGTTACTTTCAAGAGTCATCAGCTCGATTCTGCTTCAGCCACCTCAGTTTGGGTCAGTGTACTAATCAGACAGGATGCTAAATAAAAGGTATAGTCGTCTTACAGACTATGCGCATTAAGGACGATATGTGACTTTCGAACGATATCGAAGTAAGCAGCATGTGTTATAGATGGAGTGGTATCCATCGCCATACTTACGGATGAGATGTTTAGGGTATACAACAAACCAACACGTAGAAACGCATGAAATAAAAAGGATTAAAGAGGAGGATAGGATGACCTCAATAATTAGGTAACAAAATAGATAGCACAACACCATAAAAGGCCGATAGACCTACAAGTTAATTCCATCTATAGAAGTGTGGGTAAACCGGACACATGGAATCTGCAACTACCACCTCACTAAGTTCCTGTCCGGTCAGGGGGGGGGGGGGGGGGGGTATCATAAATATCTGTACTGCTTTGGACATTCTTTCTTGTGTTCAAATTGTTCAAGTGACAACGATGATGCGGAGCATGCAATATTTTATTGCAGTCGTTTCGCAGAAAGTAGAAGAAACGTTCCGAGTACACAGTCCTTCGTCGAACATATGTTACGATCAGAGGAAAACTGAGCGGGAATTTGTGAGTTTATAACCAGTGTGTAGAAAGAATTCCGCCTAACAGCAAGTACGACGTGCTGAAACATCAAGGACCACGGAGAATGGTTGTAGTGTGCAGGGTGTAAATAGGCATACTTCTCACATTCAGGGGAACATTCAGGGGGATGAATTGTGCATGATAGTGGCTCAGGCTACTAGTATCGTTCGAAGATAACACACTCTATGGCGCAACCATAAACAAAAAAAAGACAAAACATACATACACCTGTAAGGTCGTAATTATTGCATACTGGAAATAGCTATTTAGACTTTTAGATTTCAGGGTTGACGTTTGTAATGTTCTGTTATCTCAGTATGCAGGAGTGAAGTCCTGCTTAAATGGCTCTCAGGCTAATGCTATAAACGCTCCCGTCCCGCTACAACGCTGGGCTCAAAGAACGCTCGATGTCTCGTCGCCATTAATTTGGTGGTGTAGGTTCAGATGTAACATTTCTCGTTAGAATCGATCCGGCTCTGGTACAGCTCCCCATAAGAACCGGTGTCAATCCCCGCATTGCCTCACTGCTTGCAAAAATAGCCATGTGATCCTGGGGTTACTACACATCTGGGAATTGATAACGGCTTTGAATGGGGACCCAATTAACCTGAATAATAATAATCAAACAAAAACAAACGAGGTATAAGTAGGATCTGGAATAAAACATTTGTAGAGGAGTTTAAGGGCACAGAGGTCACCCGAGAACAAATATAAACTCCCCAAAGAAGTACTGAAGAAAAACATATAAAAACACTTGTCGAAATGTTGGACGATGGCAAGAGGCGTTATATCTACCAACCCATGAGAGATGTCATCTATTCGATCAACGCGCTCTATGAATTATCGGCGACTGAGATGCACGACGACAGCGCCAAGGAAGTCATTCGTCAAAATAATGCATCACAAACTTCGCCATGACTAAAAATTGTAGCGACCTCAAAATGAAGACCGGAGCCGAACGAGGAGATCCCAGACTCCAAACTGAGGCAAAAACCGCCTCCATGCTGATGGGAATCATAAATAAATAAGTAAACAGATAAATAAATATATCAATATGTAAATGAAATACGAGTAAATTAATTAAAAAATAAACGAACAACAACAAAATAAATAAGTTGGGAAATGTTCAGGAATGGACATATATTTATTTGTTGGTAGTTGTATATTTTGTAAATATAATGTATTAATTGATAACATTTGTTACTTCGGTCATGCACTTACTGTTTAAAATATCAGACGATTCGCCACCCACACATTCACACTAATGCATGTGCATCAGAATCAATCGTACGATCTGCACACCATCGTAATTCTATGCACTTCAACACCAAAAAAATAATGAACGCATGATGTGCCTATGTGTACTTGCGTGGTGGTTCGTTGGATGATCTTTAATGTCCAATGTTTTCGTTCACTTGGATTCCAACCGCAGCCGGCAGACGAGTATACTCTTGTTTAAATATAATTTTATAACGTTCTGAGTCAAGTGTTTCTTTTTTTTCGATACTGAGTTTATTCATTCGGTAAAAAATTAAACTTTGCAATCTAAATACATAATTTCATATTCCCTTTCAATTAATACAACGTTTTGTATAATATCTTAAGAGAGCAAACTCTCGCACGCTATCTACATAAACTTGCATTATATTGCATTTCACTGTGAATTTTCAAATTTGTGATAGTTTAAAATGAGTGCTCTAAAATTAAAATTGCAACGGGAAAATGCACAAGGGCAATTAGATCGTGCATCCACGTTCGCGGACGCAATCGAACAATCTACGGCCGTTGAAATTTTAGAGATACGGTTAAATAAACTAGACGAAACGTTGTTAGAGTTTTCTTTGTTACATAATGACTATTTGCCCCATGTGAAAGGAAATGACCTCGTGGTCACAGAAAATGAATTCGCCGCATATGAGGATAGATATTTCATGGCTCATTCGAAATATGTGAAAGCGATTTGCGAAAGACAAGGTGTTCCTCGAAAGGAGTCTGATGGTTCAGTATTAGAACGGTTTGTCAATCAACAATCAACGTTTCTTGAAAAACTCAACGCGTCATCAAGACAAAACTCTGTTTCGGTTAATTTACCTACTATCGTGATTCCATCGTTTTCGGGAAACTATAAGGATTGGCCGACTTTTCGTAGGGTCTATTGATAGTAAGACAAACCTTACTGAAACACAAAAGTTTCACTATCTCAAGTCATTCCTTCGGGATGATGCGGCCAACCTTACTAAGCATATTGATATTTCGGATGGAAACTTTCCCGGTGCATGGGAACGTTTAGAAGCGCGGTACGATAGGGTAAATTTAATAGTGAAGTCATAAGTAATGTACATGCTTTTCGGAAAATCACTGACGGTGCAGATGAAGTTGTGCGTGGTTTAAAAGCATTAGAACAGACAGCTCATTTATCTGTTGCTTAACAAACTTGACCTGGTCGACATTCAAGCTTGGGCAGAGAACGTCGGCCCTCGGGATAATTGCACAATAAATGAACTTTTAGAATTGCTGCAATCAAGGTCTGCTGCTCTCGAGTTATGCAAGTAGATATATTTTGTCGCTCCAATTCGATCGCATGTTGCTGAAGCTTCAGAAACAAAATCGCAGTGACCCAAGTGCAAATTGGAACATACACTATCTCAGTGTGCAAAATTTGTAGCATTAGATGTTAACTCTCGTCGCAGTTTTAATTGCCTTCGGTTTGGGCATTCGTCGAACAAATGTCGATCCACTTTCCGGTGTCGTGTTTGTAAATCGCGTCATCGTTCGTTGGTCCATCATGAAGATTATAATATAAATCAATCGTTGCCCTTAGTTTCACCTCCAGATTCGAATACAAAATCCTTACCTTCGGTAACCAGCCAGCCCCAATTTAATTCGATATCGATTTCTGGTCGTCCATCCACTTCGTCACTTGTTAATAACCACTCGATTAAAATCAATCTTCGCAGACAAACCATTTTGCCAATCTTATCTTATCTTATTACTTGTCGGGTTTTGCTGGACTCAATCGTCTTTCGTTGGTGAATCTTGCTCGAATTCCCGTTTCCGGTTTGTCCACCATGGAAGCTGGTTGTACAAAGGAAGTATCGCTATTCTACTGTATTCGCCTGTAAATTCAACTCATTTGTTCCTCGAGGCCTTTGTTTTAGGCAAGCTAACTTCGAATTTACCAACACACTTATTTCATGCTTCTTCATGGTCACATATAAAGGAGTTAGATTTGGCTGACCCTCATTTTAACGTTCCTGCTCCTATAGATGTCATACTAGGTCAACTTTGGTGCATACTGAAAGGAGATCAAATTAAATTGTCTAAAGGTGTCCCACTTGCCCACTGTACTTCGTTTGGTTGGGTAATTACTGGAGAATTGTTTGATGCGACACTGCTGGGAGTTAGAAGATGTCGCACCTCCTAAGGACGAATTATTCATCAACGACCCAGCTGAGCAGTACTTTTAAAAAACATTCGCTCGCTCTCAGGATGGAAAATATGTTGTTTAATTGCCGTTCAAAACACTAGAAATTACCTTCGGAAATTTGATTTTATCGGCGGTCTCGCGTTTACTTTCTATGCAGCGTGGATTCCGTTGTAATCCTTAATTTTATCGGTTGTATCGTGATTTCATGAAAGGGTACTTAGAGCTTGGCCATATGGAGCAGATTCCTTCCGATGAAATAGAGTCAATTCCAGGTAAATAATTATACTTACCACATCACGCAGTGTTAAAATCGGCTCTAGGAAACTACGCGTTGTCTTCGACGGGTCTGCTAAAGACTCCTTTGATCGATCTTATTGGTAGGTCCTCCGATCCAGCGGATTTGTTTGGCGTATGTCTGCGATTTCGACAGAATCGATATGTTTTTACGGCCGATGTTGTAAAGATATTTCCCCAAATTTGGGTGGACGATCAACACAGATTTTCAGCGTATTGTTTGGCGTGATATCCTATAAAAGACATTGAACATTTTCGTCTACGCACTGTAACGTACGGTACCGCGTCGGCTCCGTCTTTGTCGGTTCGAGTTCTGAAGCAGTTGGCAGTTGATTATAGAGCGCAATACCCCACAGCCTCTCAAATCCTCTTAAATGATGTATATGTTGATGATGTAATGACAGGTTCAAACTTAAATGAAGATCTTAGCGCTAAAAAATTGGAGCTTATTACTCTTTTATTTATGGCTAAACTTGAGCTTCGAAAATGGAGTTCGAATTGTTGGCCCTTTCTCTCTAGTATACCAAGGGATGAATGCGAATACTCTATTTTCGACCCAAAGCGGTTGAATTCGCTCATTAAGGTGCTTGGCATGTTTTGGGGTCCGATAGGTGACGAATACTCGTTTACATTGTCAAAACACCCTCTTTCCTCACCGTCAACCAAACGACCGCGGAAGTATCGTGAATTGTCGACCCTTTAGGATTGCTAATATTGCTCAATTATTAATATTGCTTAAATTTTTCAAGAACTGTGGTCATCCGATTATAACCTTAGCTGTGACGATCTCTTGTCTGATCTTCTAGCGCAACGGTGGAACATTTACAGACAGGAACTCCACTACTTCAAGAAACTTCGCATTCCAAGACATATATTTACATCTATACAAGAGGTGGAGTTACATGGCTTCATCTTCATCTTCATCTTCATAGGCTTACTCTGCTGTCGTTTACAGTCGCTGCAGAATGGAAGACGGAACATATAAATCTCTATAATTGCAGCTAAAACTAAATTGGCTCCTGTCAAACCTCGCACAGCTACCATACTAGAAACGATTCCACGGCAGTCTTGGCATCATATGGCGTCGGAATCCAATCCAGCGGACTGCGCTTCGAGGGGTATAACTCCTTCCAATCTCGCAACTATCCACTACAAAGCCTGTAGTGGAACGGTCCATCATGGCTGTCTACAGATGAAGAACATTGGCCAAAATGAAAATTTCTTTCAAAAAGTTCTAACTTTCATGATGTCGAGGAAAAACAACCACATCAAGTGTTGGTTGCGACAATTGAAGCTGATATCATCGAAAAACTAGCCGAAGGTTTCTCTTCGTGGTATCGTTTGCAAAGAACAATCGCGTATTGCATTCGATTTTCGATCAATTGTGCACTAAATCACTGCACTTATTGTCTCAGCTTGAGTGAGATACAAAAAGCGAAAACCCTTATCCTCAAAACGATCCAACTAAAATCATTCAGCGCGGGTACTCGGTCCCTAATAAATAATCAACAGTTGCTTGCCAAATCGAAACCACTAAAATACTCTCCCTTAATTGATGAAGAGGGGCTGCTTCGCATTGGGGAAAGAATTAAACTTGCACCTGTTTCATATAGCATTAAATATCCTATTCTTCTTCGTAACAATAATATACTTTCTTCTCTAATTATAGCAGACATACACAACAAATACTTACATACATTTGCGATAGTTCGACAGCGTTATTAGATTTTGGGTAGTCGAAATCTCATCCGGAAGATAGTCCGCAACTGTAAGATCTGCTTTATGCAACGGAAGCAAACAAGCCAGCAACTGATGGGTGATTTACCGGCCCAGAGAATTGAACCAAGTCACCCTGTCACCAACACTGGGTGCGATTATGCTGGACCAATTACCATAAGACTTTCTCGAGGTCGTAATCCTACATTTTCAAAGGTATACATTGGACTGTTGGTATGCTTATCAACAAAGGCTATTCATTTGGAACTGGTGAATGATCTCACTACTGATGCTTTCCTCGCTGCCTTGTGCCGGTTTCTATCTCGTCGTGTTTAGTGTTCCAATATCTTTTTTTTTTTTATAATTTACGCGCGCCTAAGGGGTTAGAACGCTTTTACTGTTGCCAGGGCGCGGGCGGAAAGGTAGAAGGAAGAGAAAGAAAAATTGTTTTGTAGTGGTTTGAAACTCAGGTGTGTTTGGTTTCGATATTCGCTCTCCAGGGGTGGGAGTCCGAATAGGACTGAGAGTTTTTCTTCACTCAGAGTGATTCGAGGTATAATTCACAGTATTTTTTTTCCGTGCTTGAAACTCTACAACAGCCAAATCTACGTGTCAGTGTTATGCCTTTACACGCAGAATTTTTCTGTCTGAGTTCCAATTACACAAATGAAAAGCTGACTTGCCATGGGCAGGGTTCGAACCTGGACTCTGCGAGAGAAAAGCGATTTCTAGTACCACTACACCACGGCCACCCCCCAATCTACAGCAATAATGGAACCAATTTTCGAGGTGCTTGTCGTTGACTAAACGATATGCATAAGTTACTTATGTCAGAGACCCACAATGAAACCATCGCTACATCGCTGGCCAGGGACAACATCGCATGGCATTTTATTCCACCATCTGTACCACATTTCGGCGGTTTATGGGGGGCTGGTGTAAAGTCGGTCTAACTACACCTACGCCCAGTTATTGGATCGTCCATTTTGACATTTGAGGAACTATACACAGTACTCACTCAAATTGAATCTATTTTGAATTCTCGTCCTTT